>JAHZNK010000668.1:0-16281 GCA_027744615.1 Lepidocyrtus cf. nigrosetosus NNG-2020 | reverse complement strand
GCGCATCCATTATTATTACAACATAAGTCTATAGCGTTATCATAAATATTGAAATGAGTGTGGGAAGAATTGCCCTCATCTGCTATGATGCTATCGATGCTACCAAAATGTTGTGCATCGTTATCGTTTTCAATTTTTTGTAATAGAGTTTAAAATATAAAATTAAAAAAGTTCTCATGAGTTTATATTCCAATGACAATAGTTATAAAGCCATACTTCGATGCGACACAAACCCTTTAAAAGCATTTTTGAACTTTTAAGTGTCTTCCGCAGAGCCGTACGGCATCTATTGGTAGCTCATTGTAATATAAATTGACGCTTTTACTCAAGGATGCCTTTCTCCGAAGCTTTCTCCCTCTGCCGAGCTTTTTGTGAGGAACTCTCAGATTTTTCAGTAAAAGTCAAGAAAGTTTCACCAAGAGAGCGCTACCAACAACTTTCACTATTACTTTCCGGTTTTGTGACTCGTGCAAGTCGAAGGGAAATTGATCAAGCACATGTCTACCGTACCGTATTCTACCGTTTTGCTGTGCAGGTATACACATATGACATTTAGAAACAGTTTGTATCTATGTAACTCAATAATATAACTACAATAGCCGGAATAAGAAACAAACTAGCTTGTATACGTATCACATTCGAGCATGTGCTTTTCCTCTCGAGTCTTTTCCTCATTTCCGCTTCCAAAAAGGTTACTATCGTTCACTGTACGTAAACTCCTTCTCATGCACATTTCCTTTCCTATCATCTGATCTTGTCTGGAGAGCAAAACGAATAAAAAGTAGAACTCGCCTTTTAAAAATGATTATATACACATTTCACGAGCAATATATTATATATGAGTTGGCTTACCTAGTAACAATATTTTATGCATATCTATTGCATATTTGAAAACAAACTTCTAACCCAAAACCACTGCACACATTAATATTAGAGAAATATTGTTTGAGGTTTGCCATATTATTCTAAAACTATGTCCGGATTGACAGAAAGAACCAAATTTATGGGCAGAACTAAAATGAAACATGACATGCCATCAATTTAGATGTTGACGTATTGAAACTGAACATACATTTTCTGAAATTTTGGAGAAAGCGAGCCTATCGGGAACGTGTATGAATTGTGGTTTGCACATTTACCCTACAAATAAATATTTATATACGTAATCCATCATACTTTTCAAAATGCAATCATTTTACTTAAATAAAGTGTGGATTAATAAAACCTAGAACGGAAAACAAGAGCTTAGTAAATTATATTAGTTTATTACAACTAAACAAAAGTTTAAAAGGGTACAATAAAAGCTCACAGAAAAACAAACTTTTATTTCAAAGTGTAAATAGTAAATACTAACATTTTACTATAATATTCAATTCCCTCGTGTGTTTGCTTTAAACTAAAATCAAAACAACTACGCAGAAAATAATAACCCCGATTTCTTTAACATGAACTAACTAAAGAGTGTTTATAATTTCGTTATTGCATGCAAAATAAACTTTGGGAACTTTTGCTTTTCCCAGCATAAACATACATTTTTCCATTGTGTCTAGCATGGAAAGGAAAAGTGACTAGGAATTTCATGCTAATAATAGGGTTCAAATTTTGGGGAAACTAAAAACTATCACAAAACCAACTGATTCCGTTCTCTGATTTTCAAAGCAATTAAAATTATAAAATATATGTTTAAACGCAATTCATTACAAATGAAAATAACAAATGTCTTATTATTTCTAAAATGTACAATTTAATTTCTGTCTACAATTTACGTAAATTATTCCTGCGTACTGAATAAATCTTCGATTCAATTATGGTAAATGTTTTAGCTCAAAAATAAACTTTGCTTGAAATTATAAAGTTCATTTTTGCATGAAATTTTAAAATTTCTGTTAATTTTCCTACTCGTCATTAAATAATTGATGAATAAGATGAAACTGATTTTCCTGGAAGATAATAATTTGAAAGTGTAAGAGAACCTAAGAAAAGTTTATAAAAGTTTTAAAAGTTACTTTTAAGAAGCAAAGTCATATTACCTAATATCAGATCAATTTAAATCAATTCAGAAAAGCACGAGCAAAGTTTTCCTGGGAACTTGATACCACTGAACCAACAACCAACGCTGCTGGAGTTTATGTTAGTTGGATTTTGAAAACCTACGCAAAAAGTAAGAAAAGAATACAGTAGTCGAGATGGCAAAGTGTATTGCGTTGTTGTACAACTTTCTTATTTTTCTCAAAAAATCTAATAAAGACAGGAAGGTGTCTACTTAAAACTTTTCCTGGTTCGAAGATCGAGCTTACTAAAAACTTCTTTTTGAACTGACTTGCGGAAGAACTCAGAACGATGCTCTGATTTGGAATGTTGTGGAAGATTCAAGTAAAAAAGCGCACATCATTATGTCTGCGTATATCGTATTAAATTTTTTCTTAATAGGCTTTTCCTAAACTTTCTTTAATGTATCCTTCTTTGCATTTTGCTAATATGCTAGATAATTTATCTTCCACGAATAAGTCCAAAAATACTCGTCCAATAATTTAATATTTATATATTATGCATTTAGTTTTTATATGTTGAGGCTTCGCTGTTGTCGAGTTAAATTCTTATACACTATAGAGTGATTATGATTCTCTGGCACAGTAATACAACCTGGTACAAGATAATATTTGATTATTATCCTTTCTGGGAAAGTGATTGACTGAAGACACTTTTAATTTCAAATTGACTGTCGGATTATGTATATGAAAACCACTTTATTTTAATATCACTTAAAATTTGCAAAGTTTTTAGTAGTTAAAATCATGCAGATATCAAGATTCCAGACTTCCTGGATTTGAAAACATCCTAATTTAAACGTCTGTCTGAAGAGAAATCATCAGTAACAAAAAGAGCATACGTAGACGTACCTTTGTAGATAAATGTGACAAATATGAATGACAGTTTTAATGAATTAAATTAAGATGAAACACATTCAGCGAAATTTCTTTATTACAGACGTTTTCAGAAGTCGTTTTACACCTGTCAATCATTCAATTGACAAAATACCTGTAACTATTATGCAAATATTCAAATCTAAGCTGAATTTATTTGGTAAGGCACATTTTATATTGCACAAATATATAATACCTTTATAATAAGGAACGTGTCTGGTTAATTTTTTATTCAAATACGTTTCTTCAAAATATTAAGTATAAACCTAAATCGATTACTATTTAAAATATGTAAAGCATGGAGGTAACAGTATATTACGATTTGAATGTGCAGCACTGACAACTAAATTTTGCCAGCATACCTAATTTAGAATGATTTTAAAGTTTGATATCTTGTGTTGCTTTACATTTTCTTTGAGGTATACAAAATCAGACTGAATTAAATTTATTATTTGCAGAACTTGATTTATGCGGATAAAAAAGTTTTTAACAATTGTCGACCTAATTTCAGCACTAATTACATTTACTCAAATTCCCTCGATTCTATGCTCAAAAAAGCTTATAAACAAACAAGGAATCGGGTACATTATATGCTAATGGAGGGGAATTGTTAGTTTGGAAACTTTTTATTCACCTGAAATAAGTAATTTACTGATTTATCTAAAGAAAAACTTTTGTGCACAATTTGTTCCACGTTCCATTAAGCTCGCCAAAATTATCCACTAGGCAAAGGTAGCTTTGTATTAGAAGAAAGAAGCAGCAAATCAAATGTCTTTCACCTCTATTCAACCTATTTTTAAATCCACTTTGTAATTTTTCCTGTTCAATTCTTTCCAGTACTTTTCCACCTCTTTTGAAGAAAGAAATGGTATTAGATACAATAGGAAAAGAATAAGCTCCGTCAAGTAGTAAAAAAGAAGGATGAACTGTCGACTGTCTTTGATTTCTTTAGTGTTCTACTCCAAAGTTTTTTCACCGATGACGATGAAAAATCTATGAATAGGTAGTAGACGGATGGCTTAGGATTGAAAGAGAAAAGCTGCTTACAGTAGACTTAAGTAAGTCCTTCTTGCTCTCTCTCATTCTTTTTCCCTAACTTTCACTCCTTTTTCTTCTTACATATTCAAATAGCAGAAATGGTTACTGTGGCATGTGGAACTTGAACTCATGCATTCATTCATTCATTCCAGTCTTTATCCTTAACTTGTTTCTTTCAAATAAAATGCGATCCTCTAATAGTAAGTATAGGATGGTGGATAGACGGTACATTTTTTGGAAATTCATACTTCAATACTGTGACTGTCAGACAAGGCTTAACTTTCGTACCATTTTTCATACTCTTGGTATTCTTCTTCTGCCTCGTCAATTATTCATTCTTTAATAATGACAAAAGAACCGTTAGCATGAATTAGAAAAATGCCTATTTTCAATAGATTCCATGATGCATCATGTAAACTCCTTCTTTCAAACATTGCTACTTGCTACTCCTGTAAACTTTTTAACATTGTAATTTAATGCAAAGAAGAATAAAACTGTCAGACGGCTGAGTGAATTGATCTTGCATTCTAGAGAGAAAAACAAGTAGTACTATCACTCTTACATATTTTTAAAATCATTTTACAAGCTTTCGTGTGCACCTACATACCACTGAAATGTGGTTCTATCTAATCCGCATTTCCATGTCATTGTACAATTTACACATTCGGGCTAGATTAAATTATCATACAAAAAGTAGCCTGGTACTGGGGAAAGCTTATGAAAGAACGCTTATTGTCACAGATTCCAATTTGTAATGCATTCAAATATGTTCATTATATTACCCAAACAATCTCTTTTTGGGTCGGCTATATACTTAAGTACTTGTATGAAAAAACTATTTTCTAAATGTGATGAGATTATCACTTTCCCCCAACAACGAGGCTGGCTTATACATAACTGAAATTCGTTCAAAGAATACAAAGAGCTGGTCATAAGGTTTTCCAAGCACAGTAAAGGACCTCTGAACGTAAAGTAGGCAAAATAACTGAAGAATGACATGATATTATACGACAGCCTTACAAGTTGTTACTTGTTAGTATCTCGGAAAGACTAATAATAAGGTTTGTCCGTAATGGAGACCATTAACAATATCTAGGTATAGTTGGGAGAAAATGCAAAGGAAACGGAAGCAAGAGAGAGTAAGCTCATATTATATAACAAGAAAAAGGACGATGCTAATAATGCCCTGGTTATTTTTCTGGATGAAGATGAGAAGAAAAGGAAGGGAGGAGAGAAAGAAAAATAACGTTGAACTGAAATTCGTTGAACCGTGCCCTCCTCTCCATATTTTCTAGTCAACAACTGATTATAAACATTCCACTAACTTTCCATTATTTCCATCAAGTAACTCATTATTTTTTCTTTTTCTAATAGGAGCAGGGCAAGTTAATTTCAACCAATAAGTAGTCCTCCTTTTACTATCATTACTCACTCAAATAGTTTGCTTCGCCAAGTTTTTTTCCTTTGTCGTAGTCCATTGATGATGAGAATATCCTTGTCAATTTTAGGAACATTCAAAAACTCATTATGAGTTTTATAAGGAAACTGTCTTTGAAAACATGTATATAAGCATACGTAGTAATTTAGAGCCCTTTCTCAATTTCAAGATTATGGGGCTGATAGAGAATTGATTGAGTTTAAAAATTTATTTATATTAGATATAAATGTTATGAGATTTTAATTTGTAAACATGTAAGCATAATACTCTTTAAACATGCATACCTAATATGTATAACCCAAGAAAAATAACTTTGATGAGATTTTTGCATAATAAAAAGATTTAAGAAACAAATGCGCATTTTCAGAAAGAGTCAGGAAAGAATGCACATTGTTATGATGTATTAGCATCGTAATTTTTCATTTCCACATTTTTGTACCATATTCCAAGCAACAAAGGCATTTTAATAATATCTTGAACAACAACTCCACTTTTCTCAAAAGCTGCACCTGGAAAGCTGGCTATGCGAGTAAGCAATTGAAGGATGTAAAGCGGATATTATTTTTTCCATCATGACAAGTGAGCAAACTTGCAAAGACATGGAGCATTAAGCTCTTGTGAAGTGAAGAGGATGGCTGAACGGCATAGTAATTTTAAGAAAAGGGAATAAAGTCTTTTCTAACAAAACACAGTCAAACATAACCTTAATTTCATTTCCACCACGTACAATCTGTAAATTGTTCTCAAAGACTTTTGACTACAGGCCAAAATAAGCATTTGGTCCAGAAGAGAAAAAAGAATGTGTTTCCAGCTTATGTGTGTACATTCATGGAAGAAAGGAAGTGGAAAGCACAAAAGAAGCAGTAGTCGTAAGTGGGAAAAGAGCAAATTCCTCGGAACATGACTTTCTCTAAAAGAGGAACAATAAAATCCAATTTGCCAATTTAAAATCTTTTCATTTTCTCACAGCAAGTCGGCTTCAAAACATCCCCGGAATGAAAATTGCAGACAGGTATCTTTTTTGTGTAAGCACACATGCTGCCATACAATACAGTTCAAATTATTTTCAACTTGGCCAACAACATGTAATCTTAACTGTATTATTATGCTTATTTACTATGTTTAATATACAATGAATGAAAATCTTCTAAAAAGAGGCAATTCAAGTTTAAATGAAATTGTGTAACGACTCAAATGTTAAATAATTTTGTTTTTATTAAAACGTTTCATACATTCCCATCCCCCTTAAAGCTGGATAATATTGTTAATTTAAAAAATTACGTAAGCTTTTGTGTCTTCGTTAATAAAACATCATTTAAACAAAGCGGATTTTATTTCTGTATTTAACTTTTCTTTGTAGCACGTTGAACTATGAACAGAAGCAAACTGTTTAAGCAACTTTCTGGGTTATCGCAAACGCGGCACTGTCCTCAAAACCATTTATCATCGGCTTATCTTCAGATAGCAGTGCGTTAAGTACATTTGTCTTAACAGCAAACTCGGAATTTTTAGACATGTTTCATCAATCATTAAATTCATTAGTAACCTTTCTTATTCGTTGTCAGTCAATTTACAATTCAAGAGGGGTTTTGATGATGGGGAATCAGCAAAGAATAAAAAGATTAATGTAGCCTTCATTCCCACCATATTTTTTGTTACCACACCAAAGCAGATTACAAAACAGCAATTACAAATGGTTTTGATTAAAGTTAGGAAAACGCTTTTTAATACTTTGGAAATAAAAATTAGCCGAAAAGCCGCAGAACGGAATGTGAAGAAAGGAGTAAATTCTTTGCCGCATTTAAGTATAATATTTTGTCTTGATATTAAAAATTATTCGTGTAGATACAATATATGCACTTATGGCTCGTTGACTTTACCTTTTACTTTTACGGCTCGAGGGATTCAAAAACTTACGCAATACCTTTTTCTTATTTTTTCAGTTCTTTCCCATTTTCTTGATTTCCCTGTTTTTTTGGCTCGAGGGATTCAAATTCAAAAACTTACGCAATACCTTTTTCTTATTTTTTCAGTTCTTTCCCATTTTCTTGATTTCTCTGTTTTTTGGTACTGCTACATGGCAAGTGCACGGCACCCTCATATAACTTTCCCGTTTAGAATACAAATCAGTTTAGTTTCAGCAGACTTCCCCTGCCATTTCTATTTTCTTACTTTCACTATCAACCAGAAAAAAACTTGACTTTTTTAGACTTGGTTTGTTTCCTTCATTCTTTTTTCTTTCTTTACTCTGATTTTTTATTCTTTTTCCTTAGAGCTAAGGGGCGAGCAAGCAATACCGATGATATTATTATATACACATTCCAAAAAGTTAAAACGATACTGAGCATCTCACTAGCTTTGATAATTATCCTCACCAAAAAAAAAGAAAAATATTCATGGAAGAATTCAAGCAAACAAAATCGTAACAAGTTGAGAAAAACTAAAACTTCTTCAGATTGAGAGGGAGATGAAAATCTTTCATTGCTGGTTAAAGTTTATCCAAAGAAAACTAGGGATAGGGTGTGATGGTTTTTTCAACGGGGTTCGTTCCGACCACCAGTTTTCTAAAATTTTTAAACAAGAAAAAAAACAACCCTTTCGAAATCAAAATGATGATACTACACTCCGGCATCTTTGACAATCTTGTATTTACAACAACTTCAGTGATGCTGTTTACAACAATTCTTTTACTATTTATTTTTTGTCCCACTACTATTTCGCCCCTTTTTATCAAATCGAAAGACCTAAGTTTCTTTTAACCTTTTGAATATGCAAACCATTATTACATCTGTCTTGTCAGCAATTTCAGAAATCTTCATTGTCAGCAGTAGTAAAAGACTGATGATTTTTTTCTCCCAAATGTAATACCATTTCGAATTTCTCTAGATTCAAATGTATAGCATAATAATAATCTTTTTATAACATTGTAAGGCATTCAATAGCTGAAACATTGAAAAAGGTTTATATTATGATCAAAGAGCTCAAATCACAAAAAGACACTAAAGAATATGCTCTGATGCAATAACATACAGAAGTCGTTGGAAGGTCGCCACCTTTCACTAGCTTTCATCCTGGAAAGTGTTAGTTTGGTAAAAAGTTCACTGTCCTAAACCTCCATTAAATTTTCATGCTTTGAATGGATGAAAACTCAGCCAGAGTTATATAAGAGGTAAGGTAAATACATAAAGCTTTACAACGGATTATATCCCGTCATCGCAATCATCATCATCATTGTCTTGTTGAAAACGAGTGGAAAAACGTGATGTGGCAAAGCTGTCATTTTGGTTTCAAGTCCCAGTTGATTTTTCCATCTGAGTACGACAGCGCTCCTTGCAATCAGCCAATGCCGTACAATAACCACCACAACACTTGAAACTGGGAAAGTCATACCAAATATGAAATGGAAAAGAAGGATCATCATGAGGCCAAATGTTCACATACATATAAAAGGGAAAATAAGAAGGGTCAACTTTATATTTCCTATTGGAATTATGAGTGGCAACAAAAGTAAATGTGTGAACATGCCCCAACCAGACATATCACTGTATGCTGGGAGGCTGTTCCTAACCTAATATGATTTGCTTCTTGTCTTCTTCAATTCTATTGTCGCCCTTTTCTTAGCACCCTCTTTTTCTCGCCATCAGCGTACAATACACGACAGTGACAGTGACACAAAGGTGACAGTAGCTGTGTTATACCGCCATTTACGTAATGGAAGTGGAAATGGAGCTGTCTGTTGATGCATGATACATTTTTATTTTTTACAAGAAGTGAAAAAATGTAGGAGAAAATATGTTATCTGAAGAAGAAAGAAAAATGGTAGATGATGTCATTCTATTTTCTTGTACGTGATACTCCTCAAAAGCATTTCACTCACTCAAGCTCATCCTCGTCAGAAGAAGAAAGGCTACGCAGAGAAGATATTGATATGTCCACCATCATCATCGTCAGTAGCAGGCATTCGTCCAATATTTTCTTTCATGTAGGTTCGGTTTTCTTTTCCCTCTCATATTTGGTTACGTAGATGCTCCAAAATATACATTGGTGTCTAACAATACCCATTGCATTTTGACAAAATGTCCAAGAAAATGAGAAAACGAGGGCACTCGTTTCACTTCACTTGTGTCACTTGTATGACATGGCACGAACAACGCACTAACGAATCAACTCAACACAGAAAATACGAAAGGATAATAGTAAAAAACGGGAAGGAAAAATCATCCCATCTGTTTTGTTATCACATTTTGCAGCCTCTAGCAGGTTACTGATTATTGCATTTTTATATCCTTTCCTCCATTTACTTTTCTGTCATTTTTATTTAAACTAATTCCATTTTTTCTGGGTTTAAATGACAAACAGAGTAGGAGTGGTAAATGTTCTTTCCATTGTCATATTACATTTGACTAGAAACAGAAAGTTTCTACACGCAGCCTGGCACTAGACCGATACATCACGCTTTGTTTTCAAAATTCAAATGCAAGGTTCCAAACACAGTCTTAACTTTCATTTACAACTGTAATTATTTTCTAATAGAGCAAGTTTGCCGAACCTTGTTATTGCTGGAAATCATAAAATTTTGTTCGTGTTTGTACATAAATTTAAACAGGATCAGTAAGAATCAGGTACATTTATAATACTTTGTTAAACCTTTCATTTAAGTTTGTGTGTGTACAAAATTGCGTACTTCCTTTTCATCAGCACATTACTATTGGACTTGAGTAATATTCAGCTGAAATGGAATAAAAAGGAGAAAATTTTGATTAATCACGTCAGGTTATTCTTGGTTTCCCTCCGTATTTTATACATGATTGTGGATTGCGCACTCTTGATATTGTTGTCAGAGAAAGTGTTCTAGAAAAATTTAAAACTTTCATAAACACGAACCCTGGCAAGTTATGCAATGGCTGACTTGACCTAGTATGAAGGCCAATGCGATTAATATACGACTTGTTTTCATTATAATATCATACCTTTTGAATGTACCAAATAATACCAACGCTTTTTATGAGTAAATGTGCTGTAAAAACAACAGATTTGTTTGTTCCCCTGTTCGAAAAGTGCAATTTTTAAAACATTTTCTCCATAATCACATCATCACATGCTGGCTCGCGTTGCTATTCTTTTCGTTGATTATGTGTCTTGTTTACAAAACTGTTTTTTGATGTGTAAATGTGTATGCAAGCGCTAATGCATTTCCTGTTGTGTGTAGCTTAAACCATATAGCCTGGTTTCCAAACAAATATTTTCCAGCACCACATTCTGCCAACTTTCGGAGAAAAAGCAATACGTCAAAACAGCGGGACTTCGGTCTCAAGTCCCAGTCTGGAAAACTCGCTGGCGTGTGGATGTAGCTCTAAATTTGCTGACATGAGTGAGTGTAGCCGCTGCTGCTCCCATCATGTTTGGTTTGACATTGCCAACTCCAGAGAATACGCTTTTTGGTAAATTTCTTCCATACTTTCATTGCAAGCTGTCTCTATCGTTGTAATATGGAATATACATAATACAAGGCAAAATCCTTCTTTTTATTGACATGAGCAAGTATTTTGGCTAGATAACATACCAATTTTTGAATCCAAATAAATCCTAAAACAAGCAGAGAGAATTGTTTTGCAACAAGACCGACCTATTCTAATGATGGCGATGATCTACGAATCCTCGAGACCACCAAACAAGATATTGAATATTTGTCACTAAAATTTATGTTTTCCAACAACATGCAATTTTAAACCATCCATTTTCCTTTCGCTCGCTCTCCCAGTTTTGGCTCATTTCTAACTTTAACTGAATATAACAACTCCCAAGATTTGAAAAGAAAACTATTGATTGAGTGAAATAAATACATGTTTGTGTAGTAGAAGGAAACAAAGTATTTCCATTTTCGTCCATTCTTTTCTTTCTCACACACAGGTTTCCTCTTGTTTGTCGATGAAGAATTTTCAGTTCATTTCATTGTCAGTAACTGAAGCTTCAGTTGTTATTATATGAGATAGTTATTATGATTTTAGCTTTGTTGGGAAAGAGAAATGAATAGAAATGGAAATAACGAATGTTATTTCTTTCCCTTCCCAATGAGTATGAAACTTTTGAGCCTTTCGAGCATTTACCAAAAGAGGATAATGAGGATCGTAGGGAAGATACACGGATTTCTTGTAGTGATGATCATCATCTTCTTCGAAAATCTATCACGCACACTAGAAGGGGGACTGACGCTCTCTTGCTCTAGTCATCATCTCCGTCATTGTGTTCTCTGATACGATGTCGAAAAAGAGTTAACTTATAATAGTAGCTCTGAAGAGAGACACAAACTACGCCGTTTTATTATTATCACTGACTATTAAGGTCGTATATATTCTTGAGAAAACTATTTGAAAAGAGATAACCTTCGTGGAAAATCTCTCCTTAAAATATATATTTAATAGCAGCAACATAGTATTTATTGGATACCTTTCAAGGGAGAGAGCGTTATTCTCATCACATCACACAAGCACATCGTCAGAAGAGAGAGAAAGAAAAGCAACCCCACCCAAAATGAAATTGTAAGTACTTTTGCAGAAGATGAGAATGCAATGACTAAATATGGATGAAACAGATTGTGGCGAGAAAAGGCACAGCAGTTCATACAGAGAGGTTCACTTTTTTATAAATACGATCATAAAATACCTACAAAACTGTGTGCACTCAAATCAACAAAAGAAATTTTCAGTGACTTGCGGCAAAAGCCTTCTTCTCTCTAGTGAGGGAAATAAGTTGGATCACCTTTGCCTATTTTGTGAGTAAGATTGTTTAAAGATGGGAAATGCTATGCTGTTGTCTACATTTTCCTATTTCAAGAGCCACGTCCCTCAGTTTCAATATGAATTTACCGACAAAACTCAACTTTAACTGTTGTCGTGTTGTCGTTTCTCCAATGTGGCTTTGTTGTTGTTGCTTTGTTAGGATAAAAGCCACAACTTTTTTGTGGAAACCACTTGAATTGCTGATAAGTTAAAAGGGGCAAACACTTGTCGGTGCTCCCATTCTCAAATAATATAAAATCCATTGGAGTTCATATTTTTTACTCAAATCTTCTTCCAATCTCTTCAAACATTTTTTTGACAACGATGACGACGATGGGATCATAAAAACACCTTTTTGACGTAGTAACTTTTTGTAAAGCATTTTAGATAGTTTCAAAATGTCATTTTCGTGCTCTTTCTGATTTTCTCCAAAGAAAAATATGATGGATAATGTCAGCAAACATCGTTTAGGATAAAGACATTAAATGCTAGTAGCAATCTTTACATTTTGCTACTTTTATAGAACTTAAAGTATGCTTTTGCGTATCTTTAAGCACCAAATGCCCCTTGACCTGGCCAGTCAATGTCAATGCTTCATCATTCTATATTTACCCCGTCTGTGGCTTTGCAACGCACGAGTTTTGCTTCTTAAGATAAAAATTCCGTACAAAAAAACTAAACAAAGCTACATCAAAGTAAAGCATATGTAAATTAAAATAGACGAATATGAGTTGAGTCAAACCAAGAGTTTTTCATTTACTTTGATTCTTTTTTCTTATCTCCATAAAAGTTTAATAAACAATGTCAAAATGAAGGATGATTCTTTTTTGGAGAGGAAGATAATTTGAAAGAAAATGGGATGATGCAGGCTAACCCTTACTTTGTATTTGTATACGAATGTAATCTTAGCCTCTTTTCTAAAAACTGACTCGTTTTATGACAAGATAATGTTACACAAAAAGGATCATTCATAACAAGAACAACAGCAACACGTCAACATCAGTTCCACCAAGTTTGCACTCGCCCACCCGCAACCCAAATGTATCCCTTCCTATTAACCAAAAATCGCAGTAGAAGAAATGAGGGGGAACTCCAGAATAACACGAACGAATTGTACTACTGTGCAGCAATCCAAAGTTGAGAGGGTGATTCATTCACTTTCTAAATTGTAATCTAATTACGAAAATTTTCATTTTCTCTCTGAAAACTTAAGTAGTAATCCAAGAGATGCTAAGAACCCTCCTTCCTTATAATAAACAACAAAATTTCTCTTTCTCCTTGTTCCCTTCCTAAATTTTGTAGTTTATTAAGCAACAGCTACCTTTTTGGGCAGCAAAGTTGTTTTCTCCCTCTTCCAGAATAAACCATTTTGCGGTCCGTGTGGCCTTTTTCTTCTAGCTTGTGTCTTTCTTTCTTGAATCGAACTCCTCCTAATGGTACGTGATACAGATAAAGGTAAACTAAACTCGACAAAGTAAGCAGTAAGCTTGTTAGTCTTTTACAAGGAAATTTACAAGGAGAGTTGTGTTCATTTTCCAACGATTTCATGGGGTTTTAGAAGCCACTTCACAATTTCTCTTTTAATGTAAATTTTATACTTTCTGTGGATATTATTAGTTTATAAAGACCCCCCTTTCTCCAACTCCTCCTTTCCTGCCCTCATCATGCCACGCAACATGATTTACCTTCGTTAATGGTAAGAGGACAGCATATGTTGTGGCAACAGTGGCTGGATGGGAAGGGAAGAAATGGAAGAATTCAAAAAGGACAATGAAAAACCAAAAATGGAGAAAGGAAAAGTTTATGTATTTTTGGATAGTTAGTGGCTTATTGTCTACGGTAGTCTAACCTCTGAAAGTACAACTACAGGATCGAACCGACAATAAACAGTGAAAGAGAAAAGGGGAGATAATCATGAAGAGGAAACAAGTAAAATCATCTCCCTAATCACAACCACCGCCACTGTCGCTTCTGTTTTTGTATGCAAGTCTTATAACATTAGTTAGATAATGTAATTTTGCCTCTCCTTCTCACTACTTTATTCATTAGGACGGTGCGACCTTGAAAGTTGAAAGTTTACGACTATTATTTGTAAAATGTATGCAAAGCACATTATTATTAACTGAACGCACACGTGCACTATCTTTGTAACATGATAGTGTTTTACTCCAAAATTAAAGGCGTGTTATACGTATTCATTTAGTAGCTCGTGCTTTTGAAATTTAACTAATACAAGTAAGTATAAAAGAAAATAGGAAAAACTTCTAATATTTCGTCATCATCCTCGAGCGGAACAAGTTTGATGGATATGCTATTACATTTAAAAGAGATTTGGTTTTTAATCAAATGACAACGGAAATTTCCTAATTAACTTTAGAAAGAAAAGTCCTGAAATAAGAGAAAAGTCAAACTGAAGAGCTTTTTAACTTAAGCAAAATTGTCGTTATTGTATTTACTTAATGAGAAAAATCTAATAAATTTTGTTTGAAATATGCGTTTAGGTATATTCGTAAAACGTTTTATAAAGCTCATTTACCATTTCACGTCAAGAAACGATGCAGCTGTCTTTGAACTATGAAGAATAACCAAAGTTAAAGGTTAATACTTTGCTACAATTTAATCTATTTATAGGCTTTTTCGTAGTGCCTGTTAAGTGGTTCCAGCAGCGTTGTTAGTACATGACTAGCAACAAAAGACATATTTTCCAAAATTAAAATAAGAGCGGAAAGTAGCAGTACAATGATTTTTCTTATGCTTTCAGAACTATATGACATTCATTACATTCATTACAGCCACTGTTTCCAGGAAGTTTCTTATCGTATTCCAAATTTTAAAAAATGCAACCTTGTCTAATGCAATTTACGTCCCTACTATAAAGTAAGCGTATTAAGCAGCACAAGTGCCCCAAAGTTGAAATATAACTAGAAATAAAAATCTAAATTTACTATGCAAGGGGAGAAGAAGCCCTTTCTCCAACGAAAGTGAAAGAAATAATCTCAACCCTTTCCTTTTTTCTTCCCAAATGCTATAATCATCCCTCAATCTTTTGAAAAAAGGAAATTGTATTTGAAAAAGAGGGTTTCTTTGATATTATGCACGAAATCTCTAAAATAAGAGAATCCTTACAGATTTCTATTTCTTTCTGTTCATAAACCATACATCCTCCTTTCATTTTAAAAAATTCAAAGGGGAGTAAGAAAAGAATAAGAGGATGTGAATGAGATTACAGGCATTAAATATTAAATAAAAAGAGACAACCAAGTCACCAAAATTGCCAAAGCAGATTTGGAAAGCTTGCATTTCTTGCTTAAAATATTACATTGTTCTTGCATTCTTCAGCAAGCTTTCACAAACGGAAGATTTCAGGCTAGCTCTTAATATTCCATTTTGAAAATGTACTTATATCGTCGATAAAAATGCATAAGAAATTTAAAAGTAAAACCGCACGTGCATGCCTTGCGTTTATACCTACATAGAGGAAACATATTCAAACATTTTAATGCAATTACATACATCAATTCAAGAGAAGAAGGAAAGTAACCGATGAAAATGGTTACAATATTTGAACTGGAATTCATGATCGAGGTCTTTCCTGTACAAATATGCGCATGTGGATTTCAGTAGAAAGTAACGTTTCCGGCACATACAAAACCTTTTTTCTTCTTTGAAAACCGCATTACAAGGGTCCCTTGAGACTCATGCAATGTCACTACAAACTGCAAAACTCCTCTTTCCTTCTTCCTTGATCTCTTTCATCATTTGAAGTGAAAGTATTTTCAGCTTATTTAGCATTTAAATAAATCGCAAAAGATTTAAATAGACTGTCAGTATATATGTACATTGTAAAGAATTAAGGAAAGAACATTATTGAATGCCAACAGCATTCCCATGTACAATGGTGCTACCGCCACCAATAGAAATGTTTTTATCTTTTCTTTCTATTTGTTTTTAAAGAAAGGCTTTTGTTCAATGTACTTACTCTCACCAGACTTAACCACTTTTGCACGTTCTTTCAACTTCCTCTTCCTTCTTTTAAGCCAAATTTATTTCACTGTATTACATTTTCAGCTACGAATAATTCTGTCATTCCTTTGCTTTTCTA
>JAHZNK010000667.1:0-10075 GCA_027744615.1 Lepidocyrtus cf. nigrosetosus NNG-2020 | reverse complement strand
CGGAAAGTTTATAGGAAAGGATCATCCCGTCCCGATTCCGTCAGATTTTGAATTTAAATTCCGATTCCGTCCCGTACCTCGGGACGGGAACGGGACGGGAACGGAATTCCGGAACTTCGGAACATTTTCCTCACCTCTAGTACAAAACTCAAAGACAACCAAAAAAGTGACTTTGAATTCTTCGTTCACTACATTTTTCTCCAACTCTAAAAGAAAAGAAGTATATTCATGGCTCAGCAATAGAAAAACACACGCTGTGCCAATATACGGAGTCTCATTTGGTCCGTCATTTTCCGGCAACAAATTACTGTGCAAGATTACATGGGCTTGGCTTATTGTTTTACATTGCTATATCGTTTCATTTGTAAATCTCATGGAGTGTCGGTTTGCCTTCAAGTCAAACATTCGAACCACACACCGCATCACGATTACATAATAAGTTACTAAATACCAATGGCCATAAAATAACAATTGCATTTTTTGTTTGGACATGCAAGTTGTCAGATTGTTGATTGTCAATGTCCGTTTTGTGTACTTTATATTTTTTCAAATGCATAAAATTGCTTATATAATGCTTTGAAAATATAATGTCAATTGCAATTTCATGAATTTGATTTGATTTGATGAGGTGGTGGTGGTGGGATCTAGCCGAGTCGTGAGACTAAGAGGGAAGTTGATTTTTAATGATGATAATGCTCAGTTGTAATAATATTTGATTGTGTGTTGGTGTCTCCCATCGGGTGCATTTTAAAAAGACATTCGCATAACATCGTTGTCCGGCTATTTGATAGATGATATTGCACATTCCTCTTTGAAAATCACAAATGTAGACAAAATAGCAAAAATCAGTAAACGATAGTGTTGTGATTGGTTTATACTAAAGTAAGATTCACGCTACTTTTTAAATATTCATGTAAAATGTTATGCGTTATATTGATAATACGCATTAAAACAAACTGAAAGTGTTTTGCAGACGAAACGGAATCTTTAGACCACGCACGGTTTTCCTTGTTTGGTTGATTGAAACTATGATTGAAATTTCATGTTTCTCTTCTTTCCCCACTCGTTTACTGAACTTGGGTTGTTGTGTCCTGTGGATTAAAGATTTAGAATACCTATGCTCCTAGTTATGTAACTGACATGTTCCTTTGATTATTGTTGTCAAAATGTAATTCCATGTGTTGGGTTTCGTGAATGCGTTGCATTATAACATCTACTTATGATGTCACGAAGGAGAATTCAAAATTTTGATTCACAGTTGGTTTTCTGGTTTGCCCACTCAGAATTTGGCTAATGCCGACAAAATGCCAACAAAACATAAGTTTGCTGATTTGCTGACATTTTCCATTAAATATTTGTAATGTAAAGTAGATGTTGACTTATGTATACAAATGAATATTTTGTTCCTTTACCATCAATGTAGTTTTTTGCTTAAGTATATTTGCACCACAAGCAATTCACACTTTCAAAATTTATGGTAATGTCACCAATAAATTTTGCAGGCAACGTACACTCAACTCCAATCACGCATGAACTCAAGCCATGAAACTGAACCCGACTCTATTATTATTGCTACACAATGTTCTTAAGTACAATGTGTTTATCAGTAAAGTTACATAATTGGAAACTTGAAAGATAGTCGGGATTACTAAAAGAGAAAAATACCTTTTGATTGTTGATTGTGCAGCAATTTAGAGCAGGATGTGACACAGGCCAAAGCTACATGCCATTATAAGATGGACGTAGTTAAATGGACACCTCAAGATACAAATTATTGCATTTTTCATCCCTCAAAATTACTCTATTTTCTTGACAGATTACTTTTTAAAAAGGAGAAATCATTTTCTCTACTTTTGATATCACATTATGATTAACCTGCAACCCCGGTACTATTATTGCAATCGTAAAAAAAGAAGTAAACGCTGCTTTCAAGTCCTTATTGAGATTTTAAATTTGTAGCCTTGAGGACAATGTAGAATCAGAAGAGCCACCAGGAGCTTCACTTTGAATATTATCATCATTCGAAAAATCATCCCTTACCTTTCCTATGACGCTCACCGGCAGTAGTGTGAAAAAGCATGCTCACATAACTATGATTATACTATTTACGTTCTTTTAGTTTTGATAACATTTGAAAAACAAAATATATATAATAGGTAATAATAACTAGGTTTGCAGATNTGAAATAGCATGCTCACATAACTATGATTATACTATTTACGTTCTTTTAGTTTTGATAACATTTGAAAAACAAAATATATATAATAGGTAATAATAACTAGGTTTGCAGATACAATTTTATTGTTGTGTGTGATTCAAAAAGAACCGAAAATTACTGTTCTCACACGTGTCGCGTTCTTAATCACTTTAGTTTTTTCATTTCTTACTTTTACTTGTACTTTGTGGTGTGAGGGTAGTCTTCTGGTACCAATTCCTTTGTTTTTCTTACTTCTTGAAACTGATTATCATGGTAGAGCTAGCGCATCACAAGAAAATTACACTTGTTAATTCTTACTTTGACTTGTTCCTCATTCAGTGTAACATCATCCCAGTTTTAATCATTTTTCGGCTTATTACCGAAATAAAATTACATCAAAAACTGGCTACATGTACCATTACAAAAAACATGTAGCCCTTCATCAACACCACACTCATCAAATCTGATAATGAGGAGGATGTAAGCAGTTTTTCTTGTTCCTTTCCCAGCTCTTAATAATTATTTTGATCCCTGTGATAGACAGATTAGCTATCAAAGAACAAAAAGGACCGGTCCGTCTTACAGTGTGACGGAGTTTTTAGTTTTTAGTCTATCCACCCAATCTTTTACTCTCAGATATTACGCATTGCGGCTGTAAAGGAAATGTCTTACATTCCTCCAAATACGCCGGTTTGACAAAGGAGATCATTCAAGACGTATTCTTTGCCAAAGGCTGTGGTTATTGTGACATGTCAAGTTTTTATGTAAAGGGTACCTTTTACAGTAGCATATTTAAAGGAAATGTCTTACATTCCTCCAAATACGCCGGTTTGACAAAGGAGATCATTCAAGACGTATTCTTTGCCAAAGGCTGTGGTTATTGTGACATGTCAAGTTTTTATCGTATAATGGGTATAATAGTAGCATTCATAATTTCTCAGTCACTTTTTCAGTTTATTCAGTCAGCCTGGCTCATCATAATACCATCATCATAAACCTAACCACAAGTGAATAACTGACTGACAGAAAAAAGTGCTAAAGGGTTAAATACATAAAATCGATCCCTTGAAAAAATAAAATAATGAGTATAATGATAGATCTCGGCATCTTTTGGTTTGACTGGAGTTTGAGGTTGGAGAAATGCAATGTGGTAAACCATATTTAAAATGAATAACTATTATTTCCTAGTTTGTCGAAAAGAACAAGAAAATTATCGTGGTAAGTATTCCAGAATGAGGTGTAATCATTTCATGCGCCAGATGTAATATTCATAGAAATTGAGATGCTGGTCATCATGATATGATAATCTAGCTGGTCATGTGAAAATCCTGCTGACGAATAAGTAATAGAAACAAAAGACCCAGCTTTCCCCTCACAAGTCTAATCAGCTATTATATCATTTTCTAATAATAATTATCACAGGAAATAATAAAATAATTTTATTTAAACTGCTTTGCCTGTTACTCATTTCTTATTTTAGCGTTTTTGTCTCTACCTAATTTATATAAATATGCTACTGTAAAAAGTATCCTTTACCTAAAATTTTAGTCACTGACCTATTCCAATTTTTAATTGGTCTCTCTCAGTTAAACGGTTTGTAACTGATGGCGTTAGACTAAAATTTTGAACGATTTCTTAAGAAAATTATTATAATGATTGGGATTCTATTTCACCCTGTTATTAAAAATTTGGATCAAGTAACCCATTACCTAGTTTTAATAGAAAATTCCGTCTAGTCATTTTCTAGTCAGTCAATTTAGTAACACAGTCTTGGTTTGGTAGCATGTTTATTCCCCTTCATTGCATGATGTTCGTCTAGCATCTGACACTTCATTTCAATTTCATATTACTTTTATTCGAGTAAAGCACTGTCACCGACGACGTAGTCAGTCTCCTCTCAAAATTGTAGTCTCCAGCAAAAAAATTGGAAAGGAACTGTTGAGTAATTAGTTCCACTCTGCAATAAAATGGTTAAATTCCGAGAACAATCCTCATCAGCATTATTGTTTGAAAGCTGTCGTGTCATCATTAAATTCAATATCAAATATAGAGAGGGATGAATTCAAAATGACTTTTCATCTCCGAAACAGGGCAATACGAGAATTTTCTCTTTTTATGCAGTAAAAAGTAATGTTCCTTCACATGCTGATCTTCCTGTCGGGCTAACATAAAAAAGGAAGGAAAGCATGCAAGTAAACTATAAAAACAACCCTAACGATGAGCGACTAAAATGGATAAAATGAGTTTTTTTGTATGCTTGCAACTTGCAACAGCATTCGGCTCATAAATTCCATTTGCAAGTAAATGAGATAAAATTTTGTACAAAAGTGAGAAGAAGAGCAACACTACATGAAAAATACCCCTCTTTAACATTTTTGAATCCGAAGCTGTAGTCATTTTGTTTGACAATATGAAAAAGAAATAAAAAATGATAATGGCCCACATGAATATAAATGATTAGAGTCCGAGCAATAATAAGGATACACGGCATGTCTAACTTTGAACGGTATAAAATGCAATAAAGAATGAAAGATTTCTTTTCTTTTATTCTTTAATATTTTCTTTTACGGATATTGTAATCACTACAGTCGTAATAATAACAATGATGATATGATAATAATATTTTATGTGTTTAAGGCTCATGCTGAAAAAATAAAATCAGAGTTGGAGAAAAAGAATGTGTGTGTGTGGCAGCGGTAGTCAGACAAAGATCGAAACAGTAAAAAAGTGAAGAGAGAAACTTTGCTTCGATTACCGAAAGATCTTAACAAAGAAGAGTGTGAAATAAGTTTTTTTCTTAAAGAAGTTGCTTTTTATAAGCATAAATTCTTGTTCTCTGGTTGTTTCAGGATGATGTGCTGAGCAGATTGATAAAACGAGCAAAGGAAATAAAAATATTATTTTTCTAAATAATGTTAACGATGGCAATAATGTAAACGTGAAAACTAAAAGAATCTTTTTAGAAAATTCTTTCCCAACTCATCTCTCATGTAAAGATATTGGAGCTAATCCCTCCTATTTCCCCAAAAGGGTGGAGAATCACATAGCCAATAAACCAATATGAGGTGTGGCTTTGTTCAAGGCGCATGTTGTTCTGCATACATACTCACGCATCTCGTCTTACAATATTAAGTATACAGATTAGATTCTTATACAAACTTCTCAGGTTTCAGTCAACTTGCATAAAACTCTTTAAGTCTTATACGCTGTTGTTTCTTCACCTGCTTCATTCTGTCTACATCTTGTTTCTTGTTTAATGCTTTACTTTAAACTGACTCACGAACTCACACAAACAGGAGCTCTGTCTCTCTTCTATATGTGTACATTTCAGATAGCCAGCAACTACATCAACAATGTGTGGACATAAAAAGCTCTCTCAGTTTCAATCCCTTTACTATTCATCCCTTCTTCATGTTCATTACATTGTGTAAATATGTATACACCAACGAGATGATTGTAAGTTACAATAGCATATAAAAAGAAACCAGCTTTACTTTAATATCAACCAACCACACTATCATATAACAACTCACCCTTCTTCTCTCTATTTTATAATAATGCCCAAAAGGCAATACCTTCTTTCATAACAAACAGTTTTTGGATTAAACAATTCTTGCATATGCGATCAATTCACATGAGCCGTATATGTTTGTGTGTATTTGAAGAAGTCGAGGATAATGTTTGTGTTCAAATGTAAGAATAACGAAGACTTTTGCTTGTTGGTTATAAGCATAACGTAAACGTTTGCCGAGAAGAGGTAGGTAAAGAAATAGAAGAAAAATCCACTCAACTCAATAGCAAATGTTTAGTTAGTCTTTGGACAAGTGTTAGCTCAACAGAGACGCACGCACGCAAGCTAAAAGCTAAGGCACGGCAAATAATTGTAGAAGCCCTTTTGCTGTTGAAGAAACATTTACACTTCCTTTTTTCTTATTGTTTAACCATCTTTTCCTTTCTCTCTTACACAATCATCATAATAATAACGTGGACATATACCCAACCAAAATACTAACAATAGATAAACCCCAAATAATAAGAAAGGGAACAAAGAAGTGCTTCAAAGTCTTTAAGCTCACACACTATATACCTCTCTCTGGACCATGATTATGAGTACCAACAGTGAACTACTGATTATTGACTTTAAGCATAATGAGAAAGTGGGAAGTATTAACAGAGTAGACAAGTTGTTATCTTTTAGTGTTATAACTATGGAAGAAGAAGGGTATATGTTTCAATAGCGTTTCCGCAGTAGAAAGAAAGACACCCGCGGATAGAAATATGAGAAAAGGGAACTCTCTTGGACAAATATTTAACGCAGAGACTTAAATTCTCTCTCTCTTTCCCTTTAGCAGTAAATAAAAATGTAATATTAGAACAGATCAACTTACGTGGTTACAATCATTGTGCCTGCGGTTCCCATGCGTTATGGATCGTTCTCATGTTTTCTCCTTTTGTTGATATTTGTCCGATGATGCGGCGTTGTTCTTGGTTAGTGCTTCTTGTGTAAACCAACAACGTTGTTGGCTTGTTGGTATTTGTGTGCGAGCTATATTGATACTTTATCTCTGAGAAAAAGGTTTTTCCGTGCAGTGTTGTGAAAGGACTTGAGATGATAACACACAAAGGAAAAGTCACGAATCAATATTTAACTATTACATCATCACAGTTATTTGATACGAACGCTATTTACATAATAATGGTAAAAATTCACAAGTTCCAAAAAACATTGAAATAAGCTAAAATCATACAAATAAGTTAAAAGTGAAAACCTGGAAGTTTTTTCATACAGAAAGATTTTTTCAATCAATGACTAATAAAAAAATGGTCTTAAAAATAAATACGTGTATAACGATTTAACAGTCAATCTTGTGTTGCGGTTTGTTCCTTTTCTGGCAAAGTGCAAGTGCAATAGAAACAACGTTTCAAAATGCCTAGACCATCAAGAGAAAGTTATGGAGATCAGAAACCTCCTTATTCTTATATTTCACTTACTGCAATGGCGATTTGGAGTTCTGGAGAAAAAATGTTACCACTTTGTGACATTTACAAGTTCATCATGGACCATTTTCCATATTATAGGTAAGCTTTTCGAATGATTTTTTACAAATTAAATTATTACCTGAAGATGAAAATAAAATTTTTGATTTGTTTGATGGAAAAAATAAAAAGAGTCTAGTCCTAATTCTAAACGAGTCAATCTACAATTAAAATTGTATTTTATGTTGAAAGGACACTCGGTTCTTTCAGTTCATCATCTACATCAAACTCAGGAATGCATCATGGTCAGCCATCTCCAACTGCCGCTAGTTCACCATCTTCTCTCTGCGGTCCAAATGGAATTTCTGGGGTTGGAAGTATGAATGTAGTTCCTTCCATGAATATGTCTCCTCCAGTCCCCGGAATGATGGGAATGGGAGGCGTACCCTTTTCGTCTCAGTTATCCCATCATCTCTCTTCTCCAGCGGCTGTGGCTGCCGCAGCTGCTGCAGCAGTTAATGGTCTTCATGGTGTACAATTTGGTGGACTTCCTCCATATGGATCTCATGGTGCACCACATCCAATGTTTCTTGGAGGGGCAAATGCGACCACAGATGCTCGCATACTCGCTGCAGCAGCAGCAGGATACTCACCACCGCGTGATATGTTTCATCCACATTCTCATCATCATCATCCTCATGGTCATCCTCATTCTAACGGACTCTCTCCAGTAAGCCAACAAACAGGTACCCTCAATCATCTCAATAGTCACTCTCCTCATTTACACCCCGCTGCCGCCGGGGGAGCCCTTCATCCAGCATTTCATCATCCACATCATACTGGTCAGTTAGCCATGACCCCAAAAGATATTGAAGACTTGAAAGAAGCTACTCTGGCAATTAAATCATTGCGAGAACAATCAGCCAAATTGAAAAGAGCCGGTGGGATTATGGCTCATCCAGTTCCTCTCAAACGTGCATACCATTTCGACGGAGAGTCAAAACTTACCATTAATAACAATAACATAGAAAGTGATAGCAAAGACCGCTTACTTTCACCTCCTGGAACACCCCCTCTCACTAAAGTTAAAAGAAGAGGTGGTTCAAACAACACCAACAACTTTTCTATTGAAAATCTTATTGCCAAAGATAAGCAACAACAACAATTATGCAAAGAGGCTGTGAAAGAGGAGAAAGGCAGCACAGTAGGTAATGGAAAGTTAGACTTTGAAGATGATCCCATTACCGTTGGTGATGGAGGTCGCGACTCTGTTCTCTCAGATTCTGAATCAATATCTGTATCTGATGTGGGATCCGAAGAAAGATTTGATGGCCCAACTGATCTCTTAGAGGATGACAATTTTGATCCCACTAGTAGCTCTTCAAAACACCAAACGTGCAATAATAATGATACAGAAAGTATTCATTCTGAAGTTAGCAGTTTACGATCGAATAGCCCCATAATCAATTGCAGAAACGCAATTACCCGACCAGATTCTAGAGAATCTGATGCTGATAGCCATCATAGTTCAGGAAGTCGGGTGAAAAGCTCAGTCTCAAGTTCCCCCAATAAACCTCATAAGCTTCACCATAGTCTTATCCATTCTAAATCATCACTTACATCTACGGCAGGATCTTCCCCACCCCTTTCTGCGTCATCTCTGGTCTCAAGTGCCCCAAGTGGAGTCAGTAATTTTGCTGCAACGGTTTCAGCTGCATCGTTACTTCCCGCAGCTTATCCGTTTTATGCAGCGGCTTTCCTTTCCGCACAGTCCCTCTTGCAGAGTCATCATCAGCAACAACAGCAGCAATTTAATATGGAGAACAATGGTGGAAATTCATCAGCCATTCTAAATGGAAGCACATCTCCAGCAACCAGTCCAGTCAACATTTCTCCAGTGCAAAATAATTTCAATATAAATCACTGTGGTGGGGTGATTCCGACAACTGCAGCAGCAGCAGTACATGCAGCCATGCTATTAAATAGTGAACGATTCGGAGGAAGTGGTAGTGTTGGCTCAGTGAAAGATTTAACCGGAAGACTGTGAGCACATTAAATTATATTGTCCCGTGTTGATATTATTACAGTTATCATTACCACGTATTTAGTATGCGTTTATTCATAGATGTTAAATATACCATAAAGAGTATTAAATTTGATGAACAATAGTGATATGCGATGTAGATTCAAGTAGGCCGGCTTGACCAGTTACTGTTCAAATATTTTAAGTCAATTTTTGTGACTGTGGTTAATCCAGTGAGCATTTTCTCGTATATTTTAAGTTTATTTATTATTATAAATCAATACGTTTAAGCTCAGGATCTTGGTTGAGCATGTATCAGCATTTACTATTAATACTATTATCTCCAAAAGTCATTGAAAGTTACTATTAATGTATTTACATTTCAATTTTGTTGCTTATATAATTGTACAATCGAACAGGATTAATTTAGCTGTAACAACTTATCTATAAATATAGTTTATACATTATTCAGCAAAAAGCTTGGGAGTAAAGAAAAAGTGAATAAGTTGCCAACAAAAAAGAGATTAAATGTGAAGTGTAGCTAAATTTTAAGCGTATACATAGTCGATTTTTAGATGAAATATTCAGTCGAGCAAGACTTAAATCTTATTAATATGAATGCAATAAAAACCCCAGCTAGCTTACTTTGAGTTGGACTGGAATCTCGAAACTCATTTTTTAAAATCAACCTGATTATTAATTTTACATATTATGCCATTTTATCGTATTCATAAAAATTAACATTTGCTAAATTTTTCATAAGGAACATCATAATAATCATGTTCATTAGAAAGTCAATGTGACTACAGCAGTGGCTCATAATATGGCTTGGCTTTCACAATAAACTTTCATTCTGTTAAGAAATCACTTTTACTTTT
>JAHZNK010000666.1:0-11894 GCA_027744615.1 Lepidocyrtus cf. nigrosetosus NNG-2020 | reverse complement strand
GTACAGTCGGCTAATGAGAGTGAAAGACAAGAAGCAATAAGTGAATGGCACAACGTAAAACAACAAATCATTGGTGTAATGCTTCGTGTCTTCACAACCGAACTTCGCGACACTTATCTCACTACAGTAATTGAGCAGGTAACAACAGTTTTCTCAGATTTCCCCAAAAGGAGAATGTAATTACATAATGAAATTTTGATAGGAAATCCACAACTCAATTTTTATGAGCCGTGAAACGGGTAAAAGGAGCGTTTGGGTAAATCGAGTATTCACGCATCTTCAGGCTGGCCAAGATGCTGAAGGCTCGTCCGCAAGTGAAAAGGAAAAAGAGAGGAGGCTCCAGTCCCTTCATAATGAACTCAAAGTACATTTCAATGAAAATATAATTTATAAAATGAAATTTTTAACGCTCTAACTATTCGTGATATATTTTTAGAATCAACTGGTCGCAGATCATATTCTCCGTTTGCTGGTCAAATGGCAGGAGGGAGGTTTATCCCTGGATAATGCTGAGCATGGTCAATACTTAAATGAACTTTCCAAACAGCTCTCATCACAGTTGCAGGGCATCATTGATGAGATCATTGAGGAAGATAAAAATAAAGTAAGTTTATTACATGAACTTTAAATTTTGAAGCTTTTTTAAAACGGTTGAATTTACAGGCTGTATGGAAAACCTGGTATGGGGTGGACGGCCAATTGTGTTCTGAACTTAATCAACAAACCATTTTTTGCCAACATTCTGCAAAGTGTTCGCAACCTATTGAGAACATTCTCAATAGTATAAAACAGTAAGAAATTTGATAATAATAGTATTTATAGATAAAGTTCAGAGGTTAACATGCTTTTTTGGCTTGCAGGTATGTTACTAGTGACAAAAGCCACCCGTTAGTAGTTCATGGGGAGACAGGGAGTGGGAAAACTGGACTTCTTTCTCGAGTTGTTCAACAATGCAGTAGTTGGTTACCAGAGGCGTTGATCTTATTTAGATTTGTTGGCGTCACTCCAGAAAGTAGATCTCTTGTTCAAATCTTACGAACGGTTGTGTATCAGCTTATTTTTCTGCTCAAAGGAAGATCATATTGGATACCTCATGTAAGTACTCAAAAGCCCTTTTTAGTATGCTCCTATTTGAACTTAAAATTGTAACCTTTGGTATTTACAGAATATTAATTGGTATAAGAAAGAGTTACTTAAGCTTATTTCATCAACTACTCCTCCCCCGAGTCTCGTAATTGTTATTGACGGCCTAGACGAGGTACTTGTTTTATCTATAATGGAAGTCCTGGTTTATTATGACCTTTATATCATCTTCTTTTTAACTCATAGCTAAGCCCGTGTGACACTAAGGAACTGGCTTGGTTCACGGAGTCATTGCCGAGTAAAGTGAGAATGATTATATCGTGTTCAGATGGGACATCTGTCTTTCAATATCTTAAAAGCAACTTGAAACCGGATGATGCTTTCCTTGCTGTGAGAAAAAATTGACAACTTTGTCATTAATTTCAATTATGAATGTACTGTCCAATGATGTGAAAATTAACTTTTTTTTAGCTAACTCCAATGACACAACAAGCAGGTGAAAGTCTTTTATCAGCGTCGATTCTTCAATACTGCCATAGTGTTGATTCTGAGGTACAAAAGAAGCTTTATGGGAGGCTTAAATCCTGCTCTTTGCCGTTATACATCAAGGTAATATTAATAGAGCACGAGATTATCATTTATTGGGATTTTTATATAAAATATTTCAATTACAGATTTTGGCATGGTTGTCATCTACGGACTCACAAGGGGTAGTCGATCTAAACGGTATTACTGATGTGAAGTCTGCCGTTAGTGGACTCTTTGAATATATGGAGAAGACAATTGGAAAGGACAAGGTTGGTAACATTATGTAAACTCTAAAATAAACTTAAAAGATACATGCAAACCTCAGGAATTTTCCCTTTGTGATTTCAACAAACCCTGAAACTTTAAATATTTCAATTTTGCTTTGTAAAACTTGGCCTCTGAACTTTCTTTTCATAAAATCCGAAAATATTTAACTTCCAATAAGTTAGGTAGAAAGTCACTATGGATGAATTCTGTCCAGGTAAAAGAAAGGTCAGAGGTTGGTTTTACTGCAGAGAACACAGATAGACATAAATGCACACATAGTATATTAGCTCACCTTCGCTAAACAAAGTAAAACTTGTGCATTCTTTAGAGAAGCAACAGCTAACCTCCAAAGTTTATAGGGCCACATCTCATTGAAAATTATTTTATTCCCTCATTGCAAGAAACTTGACTGATCAGGACAAAGTTTTTACATAACTTTAGATCATAAGAATTTTTTTATTTTAATTACATTTTCAAATGTCAATTTTTAATTGATAAACTTTTTATTAGAAATTGCGACATTGCCCCAATATGAAAATTGTTAACTTTTGTATTCCCCTTCTAGGTTGAACTCGCCATGGGCCTTCTTTGTGCTTCAAGGTATGGACTCTGTGATTCTGAATTCCTGGATCTACTTGCTAACAGCCAAATATTTTGCTCCAAAGTTACATTTCGTAAGTTTTTGAAGTTATTTCACATACTCTTTTTAAAGATGTTTGCATAAAATAGTTTTTTTTCAAAATAGGTATAAGCAAAATAATATTCATAGTTTCTCTAAAACATCTTTTTAAATTTTCGGTAGAATTGCGCACGTAGTGGAATGAAAGCAAATATTGAGTAGAGAGTGAAAGGATGCCGTCATAAAATATTGGATTACATAAAAGCCTACAGCTTTATAATTTTTACTGTATCACTTTCACTCCAGACTTTCTCCGGATTTTCAATGTCCTACGCATTTCAACAAATTTTACAAAGTAATGCTTTCTTAGAAGTTAACGGCTATTCTATTGGACGTTTCATTTGATAATACTCTCTTCTAATATATCTCATGCGTAGCAATTTAATAAGAATACTGCTAAAAATTAAAGTACGTCATTCTTTTCGGATTTTAAATTCTGTTAAAATTGCGTCATCATGAATAACCTTTTTGGAAAGGTTGACTTCATTTATTGACGTAAAAGAAGTAAAAGTTCGCAGCATAAATCTGACGTGTTTAAATTATATCCCATGCGTAGCAATTTAATAAGAATACTGCTAAAAATTAAAGTACGTCATTCATTTCGGATTTTAAATTCTGCTAAAATTGCGTCATCATGAGTAACCTTTTTGGAAAGGTTGACTTCATTTATTGACGTAAAAGAAGTAAAAGTTCGCAGCATAAATCTGACGTGTTTAAATATCATATTTACTGATGCAGAGTTTATTTATTGAAATCAGATATTTTTTATTGATTGTTATTGTATTGAGCCATAGCACGGCAACATTTGGAATATATTTTTTGTGTCACCGATTTTGACGGAATTAGATTTAAAATGTGTATTTGGGGCTGCTGAGTCCGAATATACTTATAGTTCAAAACCTATTTTTGCAAAATTTTTAAAAAATCAATGTAGATTTTATGCAAATGTGCAAAATTTCCAGTTATATTTGTTTTAATACTTTTTAGTTGACTGGGCTCCAGCTAGTCTATTTCTGGCTCAAGTGTGCCAAAGTCTGGGGCCATTTTTGGAATGGTCACTATCCGCAGACACATTGGTATATCAGGTTCCGAGACAGAATGGTGTACACTGTCGCACGGGAAAAGTATTTGAGCAAAGAACTGGAAAAGAAGATTAGGAAAGAAATTATCAACTATTTTGAGGTAAGCATCAAAATTTACTTAAACAATTCATTTAAGTCAATTAATTATAAATTTGTCATTTCAGCACAATGTTAAAGAGAAAAAGAAAGGAAGAGATCTGGAAAAATCTTCATCCACAATAAACAGGTAAAAAAATATTGTAAAAATTTAGTTTTGCTCTGAAAAATGAAATAATAATTAATTTTTGTTGATATAACTTTTAGACATCATCGTCGCGCATTGGAGGAAGCTTTCCTTTCAGCAATTGAACGTAACGGGGTCAATCAAGACTAGCCATCTTTGCAATACACATTGGCTTTTAGAAAAACTTCAAACATCGTCTGTTTACAACGTAAGTAATACCTTATTAGTTTAATCATTTAAGGAATTTAAACCTAAAAAGTAATATTCTCTGTGTAGGTAATTGAAGACATTACAAATGAAGCAAGCGGTGACGTATCAAAGCTAGACGGAGATTTGTCATTACTTCTGAAATTGTCTGGAGCTTAGTTCATGTGCTTTACAGCACGATGGTCGGCAATTCTTTGGTCAAATGTATGGAAGGCTGCTTTCAATGTTCAAAAGTGAATCTGCAGAGATCTCCTCTAGTTGGTCATCCAAAGCTCCTTTGATCAAAGCAATGTTCACCAAGTTGGAAAAGCCAAGTATTCCAAACTTTCTCCCAATTACCTCCTCCCTCCTTCATTCCCCGCTAGACATAGATGAAAAGGAAAGTGTTGTGAAAAGTGATGCTGAAGGGAACACAGAAATTAATCTCTGGGATTATCTCCAAGGTCCAGTGATCTATGATGAACTAATTCGATTCAAAGTTGGCAATCAATTTGCCATAAGTCTTTCTACTGCCAAAGAAGAAGTGGTTGTGTGGGATGTGTATACGGAGCAGCCGGTCCGTACTCTGCGGGGTGTTTCCAATCCAAACACACTCAAAGTGATTGATGAGACCAGAGTTGTAATTCTTTGTGGAAGAGAGCTCCAGTGTTTCAAAGATTTTTGTAATATTAAGAACCAGTAAGTAAAATATTACGAGTTCTAATGAAAACTTTTTAAAATTTTAGGAAGTAGATGATCCTGGTCCAAATTTCATAGTGGTTTATGATCTGCAAAGTGGCACGTTATTTAAAAAGTGGAAACCAGGATATAGCACTCAAGCAATTGCAATTTCTGCTCAAGGAAGTTGCGTAATTAATGCGCTGGAAGATAATCGTATTCTTGTATGGGATCTTGTCACAGGTAAAATTGGATAATTGCAAGTGTATTGAATTAAGATATTAAATTGCATTGTTTATCATTGTTTTTAGGTGCTTGCAAGTACTCGCTGTCAAAGCACGCTGCACCCATTAATATCTTACGACTGGATCAAAAGGGAGCTCGGTGCTTATCTTGTGACTCAACAGGACGAGACCGCACAGTTTGTCTTTGGGATTTAACAAATGGTAAGTGGATTTTAGTAATAACTGAATTGTTAAAACAGTTTGGCACCAGGAAATTAAACAATAATCTCATTTCACCCTTTAAATTATTCTTTTAGGTTCTCTTCTCGCACTTTTTACACCCGACGCTGCATTCTCTGCTTGTGAAGTTACAAATGACGGATTGAGTATTGTTTTAGGTGAGTTTAAACCCAGATTTTGCACGTGGAGACACTCCTTTCAATCGTTTTCAAACCAGACAAAATCATGCAAACCTGTTGTTATTGTTGCTTTGTTTTTTAGGATTGCGAGGAAACAACAAAATTGCCACCCTTGCTTACAAGACACACACCTCCAGTGATTCCGATCAAGGAAAAGAAGTGTTTGGCAAGGATGAAAACAAAGGAAAAATCACAGATTTAAAAGCTCCAGCGTAATTGTTTTTATTCAACCCCGCAAATTACTATTTTGCTACGCTCAGTAACCCGTTACAAAACTAAACGCATTACCTGGTGAAAGAAAACTCAAAACCTTGATAGTTACTTTTTTGAAATGTTTAATATACAAATATACCAGGCACAATTTGCACAATCACAGTCGGTTTTAGTCAAATCCTAGTTTTAAAAACTCCTTCTTAACCCCCAGCGAAAAAAAACATGCAATAGGTAATTAAAAACTCCCCATGCTTATAAAATTAATGAACTTCTCAGCCAAAAGAAGAGGTTTCTTATGGTCTCAACCCAAATCCCTTATCTTCCCTTATTGTAAAACAATCAAAACTTTTTGCTATATTGTACTGGCTACAGTATTACGCAATATTATACATACGCGCATAAGATGAGATATTATTAATGAAATAAGCTTAATTTAGTTGTTTTTATAAAAATGGTAAACCTTTTGCACAAAATATAAACCAAAGAAAGGTAAACTTTAAGAGAAACCCATGAAATGCTGCCAATTCCTATATTCTTATCCACCCGTCAGAATAATTCAAAGGCAAATAAAGCACAAGTTCAAATCATTTCTGCAAAAAATGTTCAATTTATGTTAAGGATTAAAATGTTTAAGCTCTAGTGAGTAAGGTTAATTGCAATAGACTTAACTAGTCTTCTTGTGAAGCTCCAGCTGGTTTGGGGCAATGCAGTAATATTTTAGAAGAAATTTAAGATAGCTGTAGAATAAGTAAAATTGTATACTTTGTATTTCAATCCCGCTGTGGTAAACCAAAGAATCCTTCAAAAAACAATGTTACCCATTTTGATCATTTTTTATCGCACAGAATGCCAAAAGGTTAAATTAGAATAAAAATTTTCGATGAACCCTTTTACATTCTGTATTCACTACCAATTGAAGCTTCCAATCAACAGACGTAACCCGTAACGCACATTGATTCAGTCTTGTCCCAAAGTTTAGCATTTTTCAAAAAGTGCAATAATAATAACAGCGGAAACTGCCGTGTAGATTGATTTGAAATGTTACGTAAGCTTATATTGTTCAGGAGAAAACGCTTAAAATTAGCAATCCTTTTTCCAATTCTAAAAATTATTTGAGAATTCCATACTTTGTTATAAAACGTACCAAAACCATCCAATTTTAAACGTTCACTGGGGAGTACGCAGTGTCCGCTTTGTTCAATTTCCGGAGCCTAAATAATATGATGATTAACTTTATAGTAATTAATGTTCAGTAGAAAAGAGATATGTTTACATACGGATTTCGCAGATAACTCGTAGACTCGTAGTTAAATTGAGATACCTACGCTACACGCTAAAAATTAGACTAGCAAATCAAGCAGTTATTTATGTCCTAGTCTATGAATCTCAAAAAAGTTGTAAATTAGTAATTAGACAATTAAATGGTCATACCAATGATTAGAAAATGTATCCGGTCTCGGGGTGTCTATCTCGAAGTGATCTTCAAAATGTCATTTGTTGAATATAAAAGGTTAGATGCGGATGATGGCAATCCCAAAACTGAAAAATGGTAGATCCATTGCAAATATTTGAAGTATTATTTAAAGTGAGTTGTAGGGTTAGTAATATGCTTTAGTTTTTGAAAAAATGCTCGAGTTAAAAATATTAAATTGCTGGCCAATGTTAATTGTTAAAATAAGTGAAAAATATACGTTGAAAAAATGTATCGTATTCCAGAATAAAAAGAAGTCAACAACGGTACAATCGTAACGAAAGTGAATGAGAAAAATGCATTTATTTATCGATTCATTAAAAACTTAATTATTAAAATTAAAATCACTACAAAGTCTTAAGAGTGGTTGGTTTCTCCTGGGGGAAATGGAACACATTTGAGGTGACTAATTTATTATCGCATTCTTTAGTAAAGTAAGTTCTTCCAAAGACACTCCTCCCAAATTCGTTTCTACAACCTAAAATGTTTATCGCGTTGTTTACAACGGTATTCCTGAAATTATACTGGTTTCCCAGGATCTCAACAAGGCCGTCAAAAACCGTGTTTGTCACTCTCCCACAACAAGTCCCTTCTGCAAGGACAAGCGCAAGAACTTTGCCTTGACTATTGTGCAAGTCAAGGTTGTGAATTCTATTTCTGTCTCCGGTTTCAATTACCAGCCCAGAAGTTGAGTTGTTCCAGGAGATGTCCCGAATCCTGTTGTCAGACCCCTTTACGAGGATACCTTCTCCAACGTCGGCAATAGCAATGGAGCCGAGGATGTTTTTAGTCCCTTGGAGGACAATTGCTTGTTTTGCGTTGTAGATTGCAAAGGATTCCAAAGTGTTGTTTGAACCTTCCACAAATACTCCTTCTTCTTCTGCGGTTATATTGAGATCTTTGAAAGCCCAGTAGTTTCCGTGAATTTCTAATGCCGTTTTGTTTCCAACAAGACGCGTGGCCTTTGCGTTGTCATCGGTATGGGCGCCATTAACCTTGATTTTGTGATAGGAGTTGCCACTCGTTTCGATGTAAAAGTCTCCGAAATAATCAATCGCCTTTAATTCAATCACATCACCTGAAAAGAAATGAATTATTTACATTACAAAGTTCATGGGCTAAAATTACGTTAATAGCCAAAAAAATGTACCTGGTTTTGCGTTGTCCAGCATCTGCTGAAATTCTTCTCCATTCTCTGGGAATAACTCTCTTAAAGCGGCTACGCTATACAACGAGACGGTAATTACCAAGCAGGATAACACAATTTGTCTAGAAATCATTTTGGAATTTTGCCAAAACTAGAATTTGTACTTTAATTGAAGGGTTTAAAACACTGGAATATTAAATACAATACACATCTGGCGGATTTATCGTAATTATTAAACAAAAAAGACTCGCTTGAGAGCACCAAATAGAACCTGTTGTTCAATTGAAGGATTGTCTTCGACTTGCGAGGACAAAATGAAAGGGAAAAGCAGATTACTATGCAAGACCCTCATTAAAATAAAAGATTGAAAACGAAAGGCAACAACACTACATGGTCACTTTTGTTTTCAGCAATTTATAAATTGCTGTAGGCAATAGATATGTATACATATAGGTAGATTATACTGACCCAAAATGAAAGGGCCTACATAAACAATGCAGCAAGGATCTTGAAGCATCAAAAAGATAACATTCATTAAGAGCTACTTTGTCTTTGTCGCTTTTGTCATTTCTACTGAATTCCTCATCAATTTAGTCCTTTCTTGTTTTGTGGCATGCTGTTGTCTATGAACATGCGTATAAGTACAGTTTGCCGACTTTGCATATTAAAGTTTATCTGTTTCAACTATCAATAGAAAAAAACAGGAGCAGGAGTAACATTTAAATAAATTATTTCTCAAATCGCAACTGGTTTTACTTCTTTTTGGAGTTCTCATATACATTCATGTGTGCGAACCCCAGCATGTTCTATGAGTACATTGACAAAGCTTCCTTCAATACCAATTTCTTAGAAAATTTCAACTATTGCAAATATTATAATACTTTACTATTTACTTTAAGGAAGAGACCAAAAAATGATAAATGAGGGCAGTTTTTTTATAGCAGATAACAAAACATTTTTGTCTTCGGCACAGCCGGTGGAAAACTGCGTTTAAAATTAGTAGAATAACATAAAATATTGTACTTTGCTATTCCGCAAGAATGGAAGCAGAAATCATTTCCTAATTAAATAATGTAAATAGATAGTTACACCTTTTTTATTGAATTAATGACCATGTATAAAATAATTTATTAATTTAATATTTGGATTATGGAATTTACACGCTTGGGTGAATTTGTTCAGGTTGGAAGATGAGAATATTTGCAGCGCTTGGCTTCGCGTTCTTTTAGGTGTGCGAGGATTATTGCAATTTTATTCCAGCTATGGAAGAGAATGGCATGCAATATGAACTGTGCACGTGAAAAAAGGCACCTGCTTCATGTTCAGAAGTTATGTAAAACCTGTAATTATCTAGTGAATCGCTATGAATGTACGAGTTAGAATAAATAGGCGGATTTTAATTGTTTTTTGTACTATCAGAACAAAAGACGAGTAATTTTATTGCAGTCGTTTAATAGTAGGGAAATGTTACAAGATTATTTGGATTACATAATAATAAAGCAAAATCTCAGCGAAACGAGTAGACTCCAGTTTCATATTTTTCTTATCAGTCCATATAGTGTTAATCAGATGAAAAAATAAATAACGAATCTTTTTCAGTGATATCCGCAATCTGTACAGTGCTTCCTAGCTGTCCTTCCTGGTTTTTCTTAAAGCCTTTCAGCTGGTGGTTTGGTGCCTCCATAGGGGGCTCTTCTTTCGGATCTTTCAACTCTAGCGTCTAAATAAGACATCCAGGCGTTTTTATTCATGCTCATGATTTTTATAGCGTTTCGCGTTTGGGGAGAAAGGAATGGCTTGAGAATATCAAAAACTGTAAAGACGGCTTGTGGGGCTTCAACAACTATGAACTCGTTCAACCATCCTGGGTAGTTGTTTTCCAAGGATGAGAGGAATTGAATCCAGAGTGGAATACCTGTTTTAAAAGTTTAATTAAAAATTAGGTAATAAATTAACAAAAATTCTGCATTTTTTACAATGTAAAGTAAGGCTTACATAATGGACATCCGTGATTAATCATGTTGAAGTTTTCAGCGTTGGCTAAAACTGTCCATTGGGAAACGTTAAATCCGCTTTGTTGACGCTCAAAAACTTGCATTGTTACATTCTCCAACAGCATGTCCAAGTAGCGGAGGAGCTTTGGGCCTCTGCCGGACACTGCGGCTTCTCGAATGTCCCAGTCCATTATGTCGATTACTCCAACTGTCAAAATTAAACGATTAAATTTCCTCCTTATTAACTGTTTGAATAATTACACTCGTACCTGGACGAGATTCCTTATCGTGTGTGTCAACTGATGCCGGGTAATCCTTCCAGATATCATGGAAGTCTTCGTTCATAATAGTGTCGATTTTCTTTTCTTGTCGCCATCTCAAGTTCTAAAATTAATCATTTGTTAAATTCCAAAATTTTGTTTTTAAAAGGTAAAAACGAGGATGTACCTGTTTTAACATATGCTCTGCAGAGTTTACGTTGAATCCTCTTGCTATTAATGAAAAATTATACGATCAATGACTGATTTAACGATTTTTAATTAAAAATGTTGAACTAATTTACCTCTTAACCAACGAATTAAGTAAATATCAGTTCTCATAAATGGTTTTGTCAGCAAAGGCTTCACTTGCTGTCTAAACTATAAAATTATTCAAACATCTATAAAAGTTTTTCCAAGGCTATTTTTTAATTTAACAAATATTAAACTTACTTTATCTAATGCTTGTTTCTGGCTTAACGTTAAGGTCAAGTCTTGCTCAATACTCACAGCTTCAAGACTAGCAATGGCACTTGCCAAAATTACAAACGAAAGGAACTGCATGTTGAACAGCTTAAAACGTTCCCTGAGTAATTATATAACACCACTGGACGCGAATTTGCAAAAAAGAAGTCTGTTCTCAACCCCTCCACAAATTGAACTAATGCCTGGAACCCATTCTCTAAAAGACCTTATAAATTTATAGGTGGGTTTTTTATAAAAGACCAGTGATTGACGTGAGAAGGAAAAACTAGCCCACACACTCCCATGTTATAAAATTAGTAAATTTTACGACTGTTGGGGTAATCTTGCTAAACGGTCTGCTAAAACTAGAATTGTATTGCGAAGTTGAGATTTATTCATCCGATGAGATTGTGTAACTTAAAAAACAAGAGCCAGTACTTATATGCAGAGAGGAGTCGTCGATCTTAATTATAATGACTGCTTCTATCCGTTTATTAAGTAAAAATACAGGTAATGTAGTCCAAGTAGTATTTTCTTAGAAAAATATACAATCCCATGGTTTAAACCTCTGAGAAAACTTGTTTGGAAGTTAACCGGACAATGTTGTTTCGCATTTGCAAAAAAATGCAAATTATTAGTCATTTTCATTACTCATCCTTGTTCCTTTGATTCTAACATGTGAGAATGAAATGGGATTAAAATGTTTTCATCTGGAAAATGTACCTATCTTAGCTATTTTTATGCCTAAATAACATTTGCTATTTTAACAAAGGCAAAATTACAAAAATGTTGATTGATTAGGAAGAAAAATCATTCATTGTTTTTCCTACAATGTTACAACATATAAATGTTCGTGATTTGCCGTTGTGTTTAAAACATGCAACTGTTGTTTTAAGCCGTAGGTACATGTATGTAACCACGTAGTGGAAAATTATTTTGGCGAATTGAATTTTAATTACGCAGTGGCTTATTTATTTG
>JAHZNK010000665.1:0-24949 GCA_027744615.1 Lepidocyrtus cf. nigrosetosus NNG-2020 | reverse complement strand
TATACTTAATTACACATCTATAGCTTCGCGCTAACAAGAAGATTTTTTGCCAATTTAATCAAAATGAATTAGCTTACCCCAATCATACAAAGCGTACACGTTTAACGAGACGCCGGCAATCATTTGCATAACTTGAATGCTGGTGATGCCCATAGCAAAGACTTCGGGAATTTTAATGTTCATCCCCTAAATTAAAACAACTCGTTAATCCCAATTCTAAAATATCTTTGACATTTTACACTATTGATTCGAAATGCACTGTTGCTCACCCTTAACGCAAAATAAGGATACATGACACCATGAACGCCATAATTCATCAGGGCGTACCAACGAATAATTGGTTCTTGCCAACCGTACAGCACCCAAGCAAACACTGTCACCAAACAATGATGATACCATTGCAAGGCTAGAAGGGGCTGCTTTTTCAAAACAATAAATATGGTGTCCCCTAGCTCAATATACTTCGATAGAACGAATAAGAGTCCCCAAAAGGCAGCTGGATGATAATGACCACCCCTGCAGAAATGTTCAAATACCTCATTAATTCATTGAAAGTGACAATTTGGCAAACTTTCTTTGTTTTATAAATCGTGTGCCATGAACTTACTTTTCACACACAGTCTTATGAAGTCCATTCTCTTCGACCACCACATTTGAAAATTCTTGCGCAATTCTGAAAAATCCAAAAAGTGAAAACATTCCCAGACCCCAATTCCACAAAATAAGTGGCGTTCGTAATTGAAAAGGAGGCCTGTTCTTCATCCAGACTTTCAAAGAAAAAAGGGTTGCCAGATACATCACACAAGCCATATAAGGATAATATGGATGTTCCAAAACAAATTTTTTCCAATATAAATGGTCATGGTTTTCAAACCAAAAAGTGCGAAATTTAGGATGATCACGCAACTCCCATCTCCAGGGTTGTTGAGATTTCAAAATATTTTCATCGTATATAGATCCATTAAATAATGTATTGTTAAAATTAGGCATCGCAAGCACTGGGCCACTACCACCACCACTTGAATCCATTTTGACTTTTAGGAAGTAAATATGAGCTCACGGTAAGTAACAACAACTTTGCAAACTCCGGTAGTTTGCTAACAGACCAAGATCAATATCAAACTAAACGTTTTGTTTTTGACTTATAGCAAAGAGGAAAAATGCTGGTGTATTAGTTTTTATCTAGAATATTTCCTTTGCCACTGTTATCCTTAAAATGCCTATTTATGCCTATTGATTCAAAGAAAATCCATATAATCAATACGTTATACAGTACACCTAAACGGTAACGTATTCCATAAAAACGCTTGTGCCTGCTTTTCAGTAGTACTTGTTCTCCTTGAAAGATTCACCAGCAGAATTGCAAACACTACGATCAACAATGTAAATATTGTTATGGAAGAACAGTAAAAATGTTAGGCATTACGCTGATTCAACAAATAAACCTGAACAAAACCAAGCAGATAGTGACGAAATCTTTAGTCGCATGGTATATAAGTACTGATGACGACTCCGGCGTTGCTTCTAGGCGAATGCCAAGATTCTCCTGGAGGACACAAAATCATAAATGAATTTTGATTATGACGTAGCTCATTTTTACATTTTTACCTTATTCTCTATAATTTATAGATCAACAATACACAGGGCATATTAGTGCATTGTGTCAAAATGGCTAGGAGCGTAAGTACATGTGCCAGTCGATCTTGAAGATGGTCATATCGGTTTACATATTCTCCAATGTGAATACTCCGTTGGGAACTGGATTTTCGCCGTACGCCTACTACACGCGTGACCGCTTTTACAATATTAAATATCTCTATTCGGATTTTTAAATAAAAAGTTTGACCAAATTGTCTACCTCAATTTTTGAATAAGTATCAGCAATTCCAACAAGTCAGAAAAGAATTTTCAGGCAAAAAACAAGAGTTTTATGGATTTTATTCTATACAATGGCTTGTACTCTAGTGTATTCTAGTAGGTTTCGAGATTATAACTGCAAGCCCAAATCTCATGCATCTCATTCATACATATATGGGAAATCCCACATGTCCAAACTCTGTTGTTTAAATAACAAAAATTTCATTTAAAACTGAAGCTACTGAAATATTCCCATATAAGTTAAACTTTTTAAATCACAATTCTTAATTTTCTTGCATTTTTAAAATTATTCCCATACTTAATTTCTAAGCCATAAAGTTTAAGAAAAGTTATTTTATTCCATTATTAGTAAAAATGATGCTTATGAAATGGAACTGCTTTTAGAACTTGTTTTGTTTTATATGCATATTATCTCGAACAGTTTATGTACATTCATTTTCATAGCTATTTTTATCATATTCCTTAATCAAATACTTTGTTGTTAAAAGAAGATGACAGGAAACTTTAAAGATTATTGTCTTAGATTTCATGATAGACACGCGGAGAATTTTTACTGTCCTATTGAAACTTTCCCATAGTTCCATAAAATTTCAAGAAAATTCAAAATAATCTCTACTCTAAAATACATAGCACTACATAGTATACAAACGCAATGATTAACTTTAACTAAAAATATGATCTAAAAACAAAAGTATGTACAAGTATGTATGTACAAAAGTTGTATGTATTATCTTTAGTATGATTTACAAGAAACGCTTACATTGTGTGACTTTTGAGTGGATCTTACGAAACAAATAGCAATACAACTATGCCTAGGACAACTTGAATTTTGTGTTTAATGAAAAAATTGTGGTTAAAATATTTGAAGAACATGTAATTCAAGAAATATAAAAAACAATGGCAAAATTATTGTGGCATTCCAAACGTCGATTTGATTTTGCCAATTTAAATTATTACAACCTGCACTTACTTAATATCCTAGAGAATTTGCAAGGTGCGTGTGTGCCTAACGTATAAGAACAAGCAATTTGGCATTTTATAATTCCATTGGTTCTAGTTGGTGGGTGGCCGGCTAAACAAATTGCCGTATAAACGTCTTCCGCCATATACTGTTAGCAAAACCTAACAAAAAGATCAATGTTCTTTTCTGCATAGGTCCGCAAGGAAAGCAATCATCTAATTGACTATAATTACACCAGGTATAAGAAGTTTTAGGAAAAACAGGCATATGCACGATGACGGGGGTAAGAAGGATTATAGATTATCAATTTCATATTAACCTTCGGATCATTGGTGGATTGTCCGAATAGGGTGATGATAAGATGAACCAGAAAAACCAGATTTTCATCAACTATTGCATCTACTATATTTATCTGTTTTTCACAAGAGGAAAAGAACCTTATGTTGATAATCCATCAAAATACAAGATTATATGATAAAAATGACGATGACAGAATTATTATTGGAAAAACAAGGTTGATAATATCGCTTTGAGATGTTTGTTATCCTCACAGCTCAAGAGAAAGGGGGAGAAAAGTTGATCTTTTGCCTGTAGAAAAAAGAAAGGTCCAAAAAGCCAGCCTAGAAAAAAAGCCGACAGTTGTGATATAACTTTGAACATTGAATGTTGTGTAATCGGAGTTCGGATCCGACCGAATTGAATGTTCTCAGCAATCCCTCTAAAGAAATATACAAGTCCATGTGTTTTCTCTGGCTGTCAAAACAGTTTTAAAAAGTTTAGCTAATTCCGTGGTAAAGGCGCTTCTGGAAAAGAAAAGCTACTTTCCATCAAAGGATAAAGAAGGTTCGTTATTAATTTTTTAAAATTACATTTAACCGGTTGACATTAAAAAGGTATTACGTAACATTAGGCATTTTTAAAAATTAATACAGCTGATTTGCCGTAGGTTTGGTAATGAATATGATGAAGGTTAATCGAGGTCCTATTGGTTTTGCGTGTGCACAATCATTATCTAAGATTTACGTAGTTAATTGAAGTTAATCAACCTTAGATTCAATTAAGCAGGGTGAATGAAGTAATGCTGGGCAGTAAATTGATTCAAAGTTATTTTCTTGAACGAGAGCCGGCCACTGAAAGAGAACAATTATAGGAATAGTGAGTCCTGTTGAAAACTGCATAGAATGAAGCTTTTTTATTGAGCGCAGTTAACTAACTTCCCATGAAATTTCACATGACCACTCATCAGTTTCCTTTGATCTGTTAATTAAAGTGAATGCCTCTCTATTATAAAATTGCACAGCGTGAATGAAAACTTTTACCTTTCTTAATTTTTATTTTTGTCCAAGTACGTTCCAATATAAAAATGGAGCCCATGACTCATCATCATCAGCGGATGGAAGTAAAAGCAATCATAATTTATTATACAAGCCCGTATATTGATTCATTAGGATCGCATCAATCAACTTATGATTACTTATACAATACGGCACTCATCCATCATCCTTTCTTCCTGTTATGGGAAATAATTTAAATCATTTAGACACATTATGCATTATTAGTAATTCTATCAACCTCCAGCAGCAATGGCAAATCATTTCTTTGTATAGACAACCAGCGATAACAATATTCTGTAAACCCTGAGTAGTTTTCCAAACAAAAGATAGAACTTGTAGCATTTTGCATCATCCATTATGTATCAAATTAATGCATGACAGGAAGTACAGCATCGGTTAAGATTGTGAAGATAAATGCCCAAAAATAACAGAAATTACAACAAAGAAAAAGTATTTTTCTCAGATTAGATCAACATAACGAGAATAATAGTGTTTATCAGAGTTATGAAGATTGCAAAATTGCATACGAGCACTCAATTTTTGTTGACTGAACGCGTCACCGCATAATCACGATGACTTTTGACACTGACCTTCCAACAAAGATCCAACCTTTTTTGTCGTCGTGGTGGAGGTGGTGTGTTTGTGGCGTATTTTGTTTGCCAAATGCCAAGCCCAACATAAAAGCCTCACCTGAAAATTGGCAAGTCTTTGTATCACCAAACGCTGCAGCAACAACCCCATCATCACTGTTTCTGCTCAAGGCAATCTTGTCACCTGAACCATCTTTATTTAATATTTCATGATTCTTAAAAATTTTCAGTTCATTATACACACGCAAGTATGATATTATTTTATGCTAAAAAACTGGACGTTTATTTTATTCCTGAATCTGAACAATGGTTAAAAAAGCGCTATTCTATTTTTTCCAGTAAGATACTTAATATTTCAGAAAAATTGTATTTGAGTACATGTTGACCTTCTTGTCAGAACTGGCAACTCCAGCGTCTAGTGAATCTAATATGCTTTATTACAATTGTAAAATGGATTAATATTCTGTACATATTTCGATAGTATATTACTTTAGGATTCCTACAATTCCCGACACCGGTTTTAAAATATTTGAATTGCAATACCGGATTAGATATATTCACAATAGTAATAGCGGGTTTTAAAGATTAAATAATGTTCCAACTTGAAAGACGTTCTAGAATTCATGAATCGAGCATGTGAAATTTTGGATAGTTTATCCATTTTGAATTATAACTCTGCAATCTTGTTAGTTAACGTATATTTTGGAATATTTTCATCACATGCATGACAGTAGACAAGTAGACTTGATATACCGAAGCAATATCATATTCACATTTGTAATACGGTAAATGCATGATGGAAAAATTTTTCATTTTCATTTCTAACGATTAATTTGACATTTCAACTACTATAAAGTCTAATGACACAAGATTGTATCTATTCTGCGATTGGTATTCGAAAACCCTCATCTCGTGTATATACTTTTCCATTCAGCAATACGGAAGCTTGTTTGCACGTGAAAATTTGATAGGGTTTGTCAACTGTGTCCATTTTAATAACCGTATCATGATAAATACTATGCCTTTTCTTGGGTCTGTTAAAATTTCATAAAGTTAATTGTCAGACTTGTATTTTCAATTTCTCATCGCTCTTCACATTTACTGAGGTATGTATACAAACTAACGAAGTTTCATAAAATCTCTCGCTGGTCCGACATGGAAGAACGATAGATATAGAAACGATGTTTAAAGCAATACTATGCAAGCGTTGTTTGATAGCTGATCAGCGCCACTGTGGCTAAAAGTTACAAGTTTTAGTTTTTGACTATACCTATTGCGATGGTTCAATCAAATCATGTTTTCAAACTACGCAGATGATTTTATTTGGACTCGTTGATTTATCGCTGATGATGGATAATAATTTCAACTAGATTTAGTTTTTGACTATACCTATTGCGATGGTTCAATCAAATCATGTTTTCAAACTACGCAGATGATTTTATTTGGACTCGTTGATTTATCGCTGATGATGGATAATAATTTCAACATTTCTAACTGGAGAGCACAGCTGTAAGTTCTGGTAAAATTAGATTACCACGGCCGAATGAGATGGTCTGGTGTTATAGTGCTCTATGAACTATGAACGAATTAATGCATATACGCGTCCATCAGTCATAATAATTATCTGCATGATTTACAGAAAGTTTCAGAAAAGACTCGCTTTATACAGTAATGGACAAGAGAAAGGCGAAGATGAAAATGAATCTGACAAAAGTTAATTGGACAGGAATATTTAATGAGGGCGTAATAAAAGTTTTAGATGATACAAAATGTGTATATCTATTTATATCATCACCCACCAATAGTATATATGGGCAAGTAATTGTAAAATTGCCATTTAAGCTGCTCTGTAAATATGTACGACTTAACTATAATTAGTATTAAATATGATTAAGTTTCATGCTCCGATAATAAACCACTCAAAGTAACTGATTCGATGCGGTTCAAAGTGAAAATAGAAATCTTATTGTGATTAGCAACTTGAAACTAAATACATGTTGTATCACGCTGTTGTAGAATTACTGAAACTGAATCTCAATTATAAACAAGAAAAGAAATTCATATCTTGTTCATGATTTTGGACTATAACTGATAGGAAGACTTGACTTAAATAAACATTGGTGAATTATATTACTAGTACAACAAAACACCTTCACCATCATTGACTTTAGGTGCCTAAGATCATTATTTTTAAAACATAATTTGATATTTTCTTAATTCTTTTAGATTAAAAACTTTCTTGGAAGAATACTAGGCTTGGTTTGACGGTAGATTTTGGCTGATTGTTAAGTTTAAAGTCAAAAGACTGACTGAATACTTAAAAAAGAGTTGATAAAGTTGCTGCATACTTCTTCTAAACAAGCCACAAAATAACAATGTCTTCAAAGTTGCATCTTGATGTTGAAAGGAAGTTATCGGAGAGTAGTTCGACGTATAGTGATCTGCAAAACGATCTGGATCAGAACGAGGGAGACGTTTCTCCAGCTATTGTGACTACCACTAATGCATTTTCTAATCCAAACAACCCTCCGATTCATATATGCTGCTACAGGTTAGAAAATAAAATTTTTGCTTACAATAATCATTAGATGAAAAAGTAATCAACTAATCTATTTTGAAGGTCCCGTCACGTGCAACTTTGTGGAAGGAGCATCTCAATTGGTAAGCAGTAAAGCTTTAAATATTTCAAAATTTATAACTTTCATGGAACTTTTGCCCGTTTAAAGGGATAACAAACATTTTGTCAGGGCTATGTGTAATGAAATGATTGTAGTCTGTCGAAATAATAACACAAATTCAGAAAAAAACGATTACGAAATGATTACACATTTTAATATTCGGGACGTTGCAATATCCTCATTATCTGGTGCATTTAACTAATCGCATCTTCCTTTTAAAAAACTTGATGACTTCAGAGGAAAAGCTTAGAACACAATGCAATGGTCACTTATAGCAGATTAACTTGTTAAGTGGAAAATGAATTTAAATGATTACAACAAATTTGCGATGATTATGCATTGTTTGTATCTTGTCATACTGAATTATTCCGCTTTTCACTGCTATAAAGTCCAGACAAAATCCATTTCGTGCAAATTGTACTGTTACACACTTCTCAAATTTCATCCTGCAATTTTAAAAAGACTGCTGTGAAAGCAAAAATAACTTTCCTTTTGCCTTTAAGACAAAATTTGTACATTCCTAATTTTTTTGATTGAAAGGGACATTATATCTTGCATACATCTTTAGTAATAACAGGTTTCACTCATCATTTTGTCAACTTCCCACGAATAATTCATACAAAATTTTGACACAGTCACGCAATTCTTTGTGTCTTGCTGTTCAATGTGTTAAAAATAGCAATGTTTGCATAGAAAAAGTGTCAGGAAATGAGCCATGCACGTTCTTTGCTATAGCTTGTTCCTAGCACGGTGTATAGTGCAAACATTTTCTATATTGATTCGATAAGTGGTTCAGCGTACTTATACCTATGTACTCTTGTCAGTTTGTGAATCAGATTCGGGTATGTTCGGAAGTACAGGTCAAATTGCCCTGTTTCATACTTTAATTCCTGTTCATTACTACTACGCACAGTTGAAATCAGTTTTCTGTGCGTTTGCATGCATTTTGCAAAGCTACTACTGATGGAAATCCTCTTTGCAAACCCAAACTTACTGAACCAATAGAAAAGTTTTTGTTCTGCAAAAATAACAAGTGGAGATATACATTTTCGCACTTAATCGCAAGATTAGTTTGTGGATGAATTGTGTTCTTTCCAATGCAAAAATTTACCCAGTGATAATTCTTTATAAGCGGAATTTTATGTCTTCGAGTTCGAATCATCTCTTACTGCATGGCTTTGTATTTTGAAAATAAGTCTCACTTGAGTGGACTATATTATATTCTTGGCGACTCTTGCAGTCTTTGCAAATTTTGAAATATCTGCAATTTACGGGTTTTCAGTAAATCGTAGAGTATTTAGCTTTGCTGATTTGAAAATCTATTTCGCAATTTAATTTTTGTCGTTTTGTGTTTAGTCTGGAATTCAAACTGTCTTGCAAGCTAGCGATTCGAGCAAAGCAAGGTTTAGCAAGAGCAATGAATGAGTGAAACTGTAGCATGGTAATATGTGAATGATGACATGTACACCACCTCCTCGTACTTATCTTTCAGACCGATCCAAGTGTGCGTTTTAAACTTGTTGTGTACCTTCTTGAACTACTAATTCACAATCAACCACCAACTTNTGACATGTACACCACCTCCTCGTACTTATCTTTCAGACCGATCCAAGTGTGCGTTTTAAACTTGTTGTGTACCTTCTTGAACTACTAATTCACAATCAACCACCAACTTTTGACGAAAGAATCGGTTAGTTGAGCAACACTAATGAAGTGATAGATACGAACAAGATCTTTTTGGGAAGTAGTAAAGATAATTAAAATAATTTCTCTTTTGCTGCTTGTGACTTTCCACATTTGATTTGATTCGATCATTGGAACTTGATTGTATGATGTGTAGCGAAATTAAAGCCTTATAGCTATTCAACTACGCATTAACGAATTAGTTTATGTCGAGCTTCCTTCCAATAAACGTACCTTAAGCTTGTCAAAGTAACAAATAACTAGAATACCTAAATTTGAAAATTTTGAAAGTTTTTAAAAACGTTTGTGGATTTCACTCGGTCTGTGAAAAGTTTGCAAGTTATACAGTTGAACAGCTAGTTTCAATAAAACAGGAATTTTGTGAATGGTTATTTCTCAGCTCAGTTTAGAGAAAGTCATAATTTGTAAGAGGGTCATACTAAAAGGTATAGTAGTTCACACTGGCTCAGAGAAGGATGGGAGTTCTTGGTCGTCGCTACTCTTTCTCTATACCCGGTTAGTTCCTAATTATTACAGCGAATCTTAACTAAAGCTTTTACAGGTTTCGTTCTATATACCAAATACACGATATCTACATTGTTTTTAAAATAATTTCGAGATAGGCAACTACATTAAAAGGTTCATGAATAGTCGTTAAATGACCATTGCTTGAAAAATTTCCGGTGACCCGATCCGTTTTCAAATTTGAAGAAAAACTTGACTGTTCTTGAACTCTAATTTTGTGCTTAAATCATTCACTATGCAACTCTATATTTTTGTTTTTTTCCAAGCCTTTCTAAATCATACCACCTGACTGCGTGACCTTAGATAAAAATCACAGCAAAACGCAGAATAATTTTAGTAGAATTTGTTTTTTAAAATTACATGTGAGATATATATCATTAAAAATTATGCAATGAAATATCAAGTCACACGCTGATGATGATGAGTGGCTATACCCTATAGATAATACAGGTGTCAAGGGAAAAATAAGATTTCTTCATTTACTTTGAATGAAGTACGTTTTGATACTGAAAATCTTATCAATGCATCATTTTTGGTTGGTGTTGATGACAGCCTGATCAACTTAATTTCACGAATTTTTTTTCCATTTTAAGAATACGTAGGTATATCCAAGTAAGTGCCGTACATTTGACCTGAGGAGACCGTCTCTAAATTAAACATAATTTCTCCTCGTATTCTCTTTAATAATCCATACTCAATAAAGTTTGTAAGCTTTATTGAAACCTTCATGATAGGCATGATTTATTCAGTAAGGACTTATTTAACAATGGATTTTTTCTTTATGTTGAGTTGAGATGTGCTTTTGTCTACACAAATCAGTTTCCATTTTTCAAAGCAAATGAAGTAATGCAAACAGTTTATTTGGACTTTTCCTGCATCGTAGTGACACAAACATGTACCTAATAATGTACATTAATATGTTCTTTAACATATCTATTATGCGGTTTATATTATTGCTTTATTTTTTTCAGTAAATGTACAAAAATCAAATTGATATAATGACCACAAGCACAACACTTTCTCATTTTATGAATCAATAAATAATCATACTGGATTTAGATCTCATTCCCCCTGCTGACAGGAAATCTCAAAGGAAATATTTTAATTTGTTGCTCTTTTACTTTTTTCAATTTATTTTGGTATTAAATTAAATAAAATATTTGAGCAATAATAAAATGGATTTGGATATCGACAGCTCTTCGTCAACCTCTAACTCTCCCATTGGTATATATTTTTAAATCATCAATAAAAAATCAGTGCTAATAAACGAATAATCTTATTCCAAATAGAGTTCATTAAGTAGTTAGGAATAAATAAAATAATTTGGCAATATGAAAGTGAGAAATACCTTCCTTCAGTTTCCAATCATAATGTAAGTTTTAATTGTCATTCAAATTCCAAACATACGTTTATACGTAATGAATGATTTAACGGTAGTTATTTTGTCATTAACCTGATATTCTCCTATACCTAGTGTGATTTTGATATCTACATAAATACGTGCCTTTGTAATGTAAAGTCAATGGAGCAAGTACATAGAGCAAGTTTAATAGAAAAATTCTGCCAAAAAGTGCCTATATGTTCGAGTATTTCTCTCTATTGATACGACTTATAGTAGAAGTTTTCATTATCGTTATATACAATTTGATTCCGTATGACCTTGTCATTGCTCTAGCATCATTTCCCTCCCGCGTTCCGTTGGTTCCTAACTTAACTGTAACAGAACTTCTACCAGGTATATTACACTACTACATGTGGCCTACAAACTAATATTGCGTACGTGCAGATCATTTTATTTAGAGAAAAAAATACAGACTAGGGCTTCAAGTGTTCGAAAAGACATAATATTTACACAAGGATTTCCTCTGTCTGTCTGTGTGTACTGTTTCTGTTTTGATTTGTATTCCATGGTAAAAATTATCACGAAACAATTGTGCTCAAACATACTGTACATGTGATTCTGAATTCTAATGTGCTCTCGGCACTCCTATTATCTCCTTGTCCGATATTTGAAATCTGTCTACTTGAATCTGCAGGAATGCATGAAAGCATAATGTATTTAGGCAAATGATTATTTTTGTGGAAGTACGCAAAGGAAATGAAAAGAGCGTTGTTGTTTTTAGATGCTCCCACATTTGCTTATAAAAACGATCTTTTATATCTATCGCCGCATACATATTTATATTTTCATGTGCAAAACTTGTGAACAAACAAAAGAAAAAGTTTTGTGTAACCTCTGTGTAATGCCACACATTATTCAGTCTTGATATAGTTTTGGAACAAAAGCGATAATGCTGAGGCTAATGGGATGAGAATGATAATGTTGTTTTTAGATATGCTAAAATATGAGCAATGAATGTGTAGAAATACCTAATATGAGATTTTGTGTTTGGGATCATTCTATATGCCATGAAAAGTGCATTCACTGGCAATTATGTAGTTTTTTATGAAGGAGGCAAGTGAAAATATAAACGGAAAGTCAGTATTTATTGAACAGATCTAACCTTCACTGGCTTAAAAAGAGCTCTTCTCTTGTTCAAGCACGAGATGATACACTTTTAACACTTTGTCTTAAAATCCAATAGAATTCATCTTGATTTAAGTAGCAGTAACAAATTGCTTGATTTTTTCAAGTGAGCAATGTTACGGCGAAGATCGTTATGCTTCCAAAGAAAAGTTTCAGTTTCAAATGGTTAAGATTGTTATAAAATGACTATTGTACTTAAGCATTTTTATATTTTACACATTGTTTTAAAGAGTAAACTATTGAAATTAATAATTTGTTTTTATAGGGGAAAGGGCGAACTATGTGAATACTCCACACATAATTGCAATGGTGGGCTTGCCAGCCAGGTATGAAAACATTTCACAAAAACCAATTTTCACATTGGAACATTATTTTTCTTACAATAGTGATTGGTGATTATATTGAAATGCTAAATAAACATTTTTCAGAGGTAAGACCTACATTGCAAAGAAACTTTCTCGTTACCTGAATTGGATTGGGATTAACACGAGAGGTAATTTTTTTATTTTGACAATAAAATAATATGCAATTGACAAAAGAAACGAAATTGATATCATGTACTTCTTAAACAGTGTTCAATTTGGGAGAATACCGCCGACAGGCAACTTCAGCTTACAAAAGCCATGATTTCTTCCGAATGGACAACAAGGAAGCAATGGCTATTCGTAATAAATGCGCTACTGAGGCTCTAGCCGATGTATGTCGTTGGATTGAGAATGGCGGTGAAGTTGCTGTAAGTTTAAATGCGGAAGTATGATGATAAACATAATTTGGTTCATTTCGAAAAAATTATTCAACTAATTAATTTGATTCCCAAAGTCAATTGCCAAAGGTTACATCTGCTTTAGACCTGTCAATATTCAGTATACCATTCATTCTGATTATGATCGTTGAAATTTTAGGGGAATCTTATGAAGATTTAGTTGCTCGGTTAGAGCCTGTGATAATGGAGCTGGAGAGACAAGAGAATGTGCTTGTCATTGGACATCAAGCTGTCCTTCGCTGCCTATTGGCATACTTTCTGGATAAGCCATCAGGTTGGTTCAGCTAATCTGAATTGTTTTGTGAATTGAATTCTTTATACTGAATTTCTTATAACATTTTGACTGTTTTATTTTTAGATGAGCTACCGTACTTACAAGTGCCCTTACATACAGTTATCAAATTGACGCCAGTTGCGTATGGCTGTCGTGTTGAGTATATTAAAATTCCTATTGAGGCTGTGGATACTCATCGTCCAAAACCAAGCGTTCCTGGATATCTTGATGGGAAATTCCGTTTTGGACCATCCGGCGAGGCTTCCCCGGAAAGATCCAGAAACGTTTCCGGAGATGGAAGCACCCCTTTGGATGGACCTATTTCATTAATGAAAATTAACGGAAGTGAATCTGAAAAGACAATGAACGGTCAGGATCCAAATAATTTTGTTGCACCGGCCGCTGCAGCAGCAACCTAAAATAGATAACAATATTTTGTTACGAATCTCGCAGTTTCTTTTTTTACCTTGAGCTCGAGAAACGCATGGTCTTCATAAAATATGTAACTTTTATGTTTTGCAATTACTATTTTTAAAAGAGCTTACTTGTCAAATCAGATATTTAAAAGTCAAGCATTTAACTTCAACGGATTAATTAATATTGCTGCTTTTAGAAAGAGTTTAGCATTTAGTTTTGATGTTTTAACATAAGCTTCAATCTCTGAGAGTAGTTTTTTAATATTTAATTGTGAGTACTTTTGCTGCGAGTGGATGCACTTTCACACACGGAGCTTGATTTTTTTCAATGTTAACGAACAATGGCTCTTCACAGTTAACGTTTATTAAGTGTGGTAAAATCGCTAATCGTGTCGTAAAACTTTTTTTTAGTAAACTACAACCGAAAATTACTATTTTTATGATGTTATGATGAACAGTTCCAATACTACGTCAGTGTTTGCATAGCATAAATAACTTTTGTAAGCGCAATCCGCTCTTGTTCGTTAAAATAATTGGAAGGAAAGTACACTGAAATTATACCACAAAACCGTTAGATATACTGGAAATTATCGATTATAAGATCCCGCACGCTTTCCCTCCCAATTCTTATTCTTCACATTCCAAACTATAAAGAAGAATTAAAGCTACAATCAATCTATCAATAAAAAGTTGTTCTAATTGTTATTTTTATGTTCTTGGCATAGATGTTCAGTTTTTCACTTTCCTACTCATCATCATCATTAGAATTATGCATGCCAATCAATGATTTTGTAAATACTATAAATAGTTATGATTTCTCCAAGAATGTTAGCGATAATTACTTGGTGGCTGTTTGCAATAAATGTTTCGTAGCTCTGTTATATAAATTGCCAAAAATAATGTTTAAAATCCGTGATAATACAGAAATGGAAAGTTAATATTTAAAAATGATTCATTAGTGTGCAAGTAATTAAAAGAATCTTTAAAATATTATCAGGTTTTGTAAAAAGAGTGTGTCAAGGTTCACTAGGTGTATCATGGATGACCTTAAATGCATGTGACCTGTGGACCAAAGGTATGATGATACAAGATTACCTTATTATTCTTCAAATCTTCAAAACACTATATATCTGTACAATGTTATAAAATCGTCGCTAATTGTATCGAAATATTTTAAACTCGAAAATTTTAATTGTAATGATTTTATTCGTTGAAAAATAAAATCCGTAAAAACCTAGTAAATTCCATAGGCGCAAACTAGTATGCTAATTTCTTGTTATCTGAAGAGGAAATCGCAATATTTGATAAATTAAGAGATTAAATTTGAGCCATGCGCAACGTTTTTAGTAGTGTGGAAGAGCAGTTTCATATTTACATTTTTTCTTTAGGTCTTCATAATAAAAATGTTATCTTTTCAGCACCTCATCAGCCATATGGATTCCTCCATCTGCTCAATTATGCAAATGAAGGAGGTAACTTGGAGTCATGTTATCATTAAATTTGAATATTTTCATAACCACTTCAATTAACATCAAATGAAACATAAAAAGCAAGACTGGACGTCTTAAGAAAAACCAAGTAATAATAGATGCAGAAATACACTCTCGAAGCATTCCTCTAAAGGATTCTTTCTTCATTCCTTTGACTTTGGTTTTAGTTTGTCAGCTTTCAGCGAACGGGGATTGGAAAGGTTTTTAATTAAAATAATTAACTCGGTAGTTAAAATCGAAATAGGACGATTTTGGATCAACCATCTGCTCTGACTGACAGAATTTTAAGTATTTGACTGGAAAAATGTTGTTGTACAAGGTAAGTAATGATAAGCTTTAAAGTATGATTTAATTTGAAACACTTAATTAATTACTTTCTGTAGACGGACGTGATACGTCGCATTAATGTGAATCCGCGCTATATTTTGAGGGCTAACATAAAGGAAATCGTGAAAAAATTGACAAAGCAGGATGTAAAGGAAAATAGCTTTACACCGGAAGTGGGCTATGTCATCTGCGTTGTCTGCATTACTAACATTGATAAAGGAAAATGTATGCCGCTAACTGGAATGATTGAATTTACAGTTAAATTTGAAGCACTCGTGTTGTTCCCTTTCATTGGAGAAGTAATTGATGCGGAAGTGGTTAAAGTTACTGAAACTTCCATTATATTTCGTCATATTTGTATGTACGGAGTAGTGCGAGCTTATGTAAGTGTGGTTACATGTAATCTGCGATCTCTTTGTAATACTATAAGATTTTGTTATACGATGTGCTCTACTAGTGTTATATTCATTTGCAGTTGTTAAATGATCCTGCGGACTTTGAGTTCCGGCCGGTAGACGATGACCACAGTGGTAATCTGGAGGTAATTGGTAATCCGGCTAAAGAACCACTTCTAACTTCAAGGGACTCTAAGACAGGAGAGTTGGTGTCAAAAAGTGACCATGAGAAAGTCATCCGACCCGGGAGTGTCATTCGATTAAGAATAACTCAAAGGACCTTGGGTGGTACTGGTTTTGTAAGTGCAAATTGTGTCCTTTCGTCTTTCCTTTCAAAGGTTAATTGTAATTTCAAAGTGTAAATATTATTTATTTAGTTTATTGTTGGGTCAATGAGTGGAGAATTTTTGGGGCTTACGAAAAATCCACCTCCGGTTCCTATAGCTGAAACCACTTTGATGGCTTTGGATAGTTATGATACAGTTCCATCAGAGGACCTTCATAACCAATGCAATGGAAATCAGGAGAGTGCTGGACCAAGACCGTGCTCACCTAACCCCGACATGGTGGATTAAAAATAAGGACTAGTGACAAGTAATTGAATTGTGTACAAGATTCGTTGATTTCGTCTTCAAATATGATAATCTGAATTATGAATTAATTTAAGTTTGTCAAATGTTTAAATCAAATGAAGTATTGATTGATTACCCTGTTTAAGTCATTCATTATGTTCAATTTTTTATTAATTCTTGTCATTCATTACGTCATTCATGATTAAGTATTTTTACATATTTAATTTTCATTTATATCTTAGTTTGACTACTTTAAGAAACTCAAAACAATACATTACGTTGTAAATATCATAATTTTACTAAATTACCTACTACCTGAAGTTCCTACTAACCTTATATAATAAAAATTAAGATTTATCACTGGAAAACTGAATATATACTCGAGCATTTATGACTGTGTAGATTAATAACGCGAGTCATATATCATTTTACTTGCTTGTGCATTTTTTTAAAAATTGGACAACAAATTAAAAAGTGTGTAGTTGATAATGATTGTGCAACGCTGTCCTGCCTTCTATGCAATTAGATATGTCATTCCGTAAACAATAGTGAGCTTAGCCTAGACTAGTGGTAAATAGTTTTTTCTAAACGTTTACAATATATTGTGTAGTAAATTTAATTCGAACAAAGCCCAGTACATTGTGGTAGTAAGCAGTTAAATAACATCTTAACAATAGAATTATTTAATACCAACTGTCTTGTATTCTGCGAGTAGTAGGCGTCATTGGTTTACAAAAGATTACTCGTGGCTTTAACAATGACCTTATAGTTATTCATTTGTTCAGTGTATTATATTGACTGTGTCTGATATGAATAACATATTAATATAGATGCTTGATTACACGAGTTTTTTTAGAATAATTATTATATAACAATAAAATTATACTTAAACTATACATCTTGTGTATAAATGTTTTATATACATGCATAGATCTTTTGGTATAAATGCGTATTATCTCGCAGTATCTGAAGTGAATATATAATTAAGACAAAAGGTATGAGTGTTAGAAGGGTTATTTCGTTTTGTATAAAATTCAACTACTGAAAAAGGCAAAAATGTACAACTAATGTATAAGTACTAAAATACAGAATACTGTCCCCCAAAAACGCCATAATTTTGCAATACTTCTTTAGAAAACGGTTTGAGTTTTTTTCTAAAAGGGGTCTTCATAAAATGTTTAATTCAAAATCTGTCTTTGATATTGGATGATACGCGCATTATTCTTTGAAAACAATCATTTATTGGTTACAATGTACAAGAAACATTATTGAATTGAATACAAACGAGTACAATGTTTTCTGTTGATATAAAATATTCTTTATATACATTTATTAAAAGGTGATGCGATATTGGTGACAATGTAGTTTTACGATGAGATGTGCACACCTCCTTTTCGACATTTTTTATTGTGACGAGACGACGTGACGTGATCAATTGGAGAAGATTGTTATCGGTAACCGATGATGTCACGGACAGTCTTGCATTTGAGAACGTCGTTTTCAAAGACGCTTGTTGTTTCCTTTCCATTCTCGACTACCCTGTTAACAAAAAATAAACAATGAAATCAAGTTTAGCATTTTAATTTCTAGACAGGTTCACACCAAATAACTTAAATCTTACGATTAAGTTTTAATAGTAGTTTTTAAACATTAATATAAAGTACATATACTTTATTAATATATGTATCGACAAATTGAATCGCTATTAATTCTACAATTTCGACACAGCCAAACCGACGAAGAACTCGTGAATCGTTTTGGGGCAATACGAAATAAATAAGAAAACTTGTTAGGAAAATTGACAAACTTCACACATGCAGAATTAAATGCATTAAATTAAGGGATAAATTACAATAAAAACTTTAAAACTTGAACTAGTTAATTAAAACAAAATTCTAAAAGTATCAAAAAGGGCCACCATACAATCGAAAAATTTGGCTGACTCGACGTTGACACGTGTGCACTCAAACAACATGAACCTACAAAATCCAGAAAATAATAAGAAAGATTTTTAACGATTTCCCTTTCCTGGAAACTTGACATTTTATACCTGATTTGGATGAAAACACAATACACGTGTGACCTTAAGAAATCTTAAATCTGCTTGGTTTGCACTCATACATATACATATGGACAATACCTTGAGCAAAATTCCATCCATGGTAAAAGCTTTCTACTATTTTAATATTGAAACTATGCGTTTTACTCAAAAGTTATTTTGTCACATTGATTGCAAAATATACAAAAATATAATAAGAATTATGATTTTTAAAAGTACAATAAAATATAATTGCTTACTTTTTCGTGACGATCTTCTTCCCATTTACAAACCGAGTGGAGGTGGAAGTCTTTTTAATATTTCCAGTGTTTCCTCCAGTGCCCCAATTGTCGAAATCGTCTGCGATTCCAAAACCATTTAAATCAAGGCTTAAACCACTACCAAAACCAAAAGGTGAAAATATGGACTGAAGTGGGCCACCGTGATGACTATGACGATTATGAATATTGTCCCTCGTTGAGCGATGGTGACCAAAGTGGAGATCAAACAAGTCAGCGAATGGATCTCCTCTAAAGAATTCCCTGAAAACTTCTTCGGGAGTGCGGAACTTGAACGAGGATGCAAAATCATAGTCGAAATCCGAGCTACGGTTATTTCGGTTGTTGTTTGCATTTGTGAAGTTATTGTGTCCCGTGGTGTCATAATTTCTTCGACGTTTCTCTATAAAAAGGAAAAGGAAATATAAAGTTATATAGCTAGAGCCTATGTATATTATATGTAAAGTTAAATTAGTCTATGTATCAATTAGTACCAATTACAACAACACAATTATTAAGAAATTAATACTTGCAAGGTGTTCTCAACCTGCATCAAAGCTACGTTATTCTTATTCATTAAACCACGCACAGATATTAGACGAAACTTTGTTATTTTATAGGCACTATTTTCTTCTACCAAAACCAGACCTATTTTTTGTCAGAATTATTTGTATTACTATATTTAACGTCCATTGTTCATTAGTATGTATTTCTGTTACTGCAGCTTAAAAGGGAAAGACGTGGAGAAAGTATGTATATGTTTGCATTTGTATAGCAATTTCTTCTAGCAGCTCTACTTTCACTTTACCTACTTTTAAATTTTTTTTTGTCATTTTGTAAGTTGCACAATGCTCCATTGCAGGGCAATAATTAACTTTGAACTCTATAAATACCCATTCATATCAAGCACATCAGTTGCTTTTTAATTTTATTTATCTATGCTCATTGGTTGACTCATTTGATTTTAGGGCTTATGACTCACAATAAACGAACCACCCACGCAATGGAAAAATCAGTTGAGCAAGTTTTGTCAGAGCATAAAAATTCAACAAATATGTCAAAAACGATTGTAATGAATACATAAAATCCCTTAAGTACGCGCATCCGGTTTCTTCACTTGACAAATATTTACTTAAAAAGTGCATCACGATTCCATTCAAAACGTGAAACTTTCAAAAAATACAAGATTTCGTTACTAGTTTTACCTCCAAGATCCAAAAGTGAATATAAAGAGTTCATTCCTAATTAATCAAAAAATTTCAATTTCAAATTAATTTTGACATTTGCGTGCTGCATTACTCTTTTCATCAAAATCAAAAAGTACAAGATTGAATAAAAATTATTGACTGGTCGAGTGAAACATCTTTTTAAAACGGCTACCCACTTACTTGGTTTGCATACAAAGTTGGGATTGTATATATGTATCTAATAAAATAATAAAAAGGCGATGATGACATTGGCGTTCTTGTTTTTTGATTGGAAAGAAAAGCAAGTCCTAGATTTACTTTTTTTGCTAAAGTCATTCATGTCATATCAAATAGTGTCTGTTGTTGTCGTCGTCTCCTCCAATAAAGATTTTTTTAAAGTCCATGTGTGTAAGTATAGATTAGACTAATAAAACTATTATTATGCACTTCACTCACTCTTTCTGGTTCATACTTTATTAACCCAAGACATGTAGTTACTATTTTTCTAAAAGCATAAAATGTTTGTTAGAATGAGTCAAGAAGGTCTAATAAAAGTGCATTTGTTTGATCGGATGATCTCGTCTCATCGAGTGACCTCCTTTCACAAGGTGTAAGGCGAACAATGCAGAAGAAAAGATGACATTTTTACCACAACTTTATACTACGCATAATAAGAAACATGCCACATTTGAAAAGGCACACTTGTTGCGAGATTCCAAACAAGGAAAACTACATTTAATGATGAAAATCCATTTACGAACAGTCGCTTTTGATAAAGTTAGAAAAGGATTTGCATCTGTTCATTTTTGGCGTTTGAAACGCTGATGTTGTGTTTTGTAGTTTGCAATTTAGTTACACATAGGTTTATTTTAAAAGGCAACCAATCCCAAATACAAAAGGCAATAATGAGGACCAGCCAAGAATAAGCTAAAATTACATATAATCCCAGTTTTTGCCCTGGGTTTTAAAGGAAATTAAGCACTGACAACAGCATAACAAGCAAAAGCTCTCATTTCAAAAAGTTTTCTGTAAAAACGGTAGTTATTTCAAATTAGGGATTAACTGAAACGGTGTGTCATACTAAATACAACTAAAATAAGCTAGTACAGGTACGATATACGGATTTAATTTGCTGTGTCATTGTCACCAGGAAGTGTGTTGACAAAGATTCATTATATAACAGGATCGTCCGAAACATATTACAACAAAGTTATTATGCTAATAGTCAAACAAGCTTATGAATTAAACCATTGCAAAAGCATTATTATTGCGTAATGAGGATTAGAGGTAACCAAATCATTTCATTTTTTATGATTCACGCCACAAGGACTCTCTATAGGATGTCATCGCTGACCAATTTGCAATGATTCATGTCCATTCTAAAGTTTTATTGCTTCTTCTTACAACGGCAGTTTGGAAAAGCCCCTGAAACTTTACAAATGGTTACTATTTTTTGCTCCTCAAATTTCTTCAAAACCATTTCAACTAATTTTATTGCGATTTGCTAATCAGCTTTGGTTTGTTATTTCAGCTCATAATTTAGCAATTCTAGAATGAAAAATACATGTTAAACCTAATTGTGGTCAATTCAATATTTTCAAGGTAAAAATATACTATCTAATGGACATCCTTTTAACACCCACGCGTGCACTTATTTTCTTTTAACTAATGTCAGTATAAAGTCCTCCCTGTATTTTTTGTATTCACATTAATTATAACGATGTCACAAGCGAACGATAATCAGTTAGGTAAAGCCTGATTATACCACGCTCGTTTTGTGTGTTAAAATTTGACAAGGATAAATAATAAATAAAAGTAACGGCAATTAAGCTATAAGTAATCAGCTTTATAATTTGTATTGGTTTGTTTACAGTTAAAAAGAATTCAATTGACTAGTACCTATTTATGCTCCCACTAGGAAATTATGATAAATGTTGGAAACTCATTTTAAAGTCAATGTCAAGTTTGCTTAGTTCAATAGGTTTTCAATGCCGTTTCAAGACCACAACGAGGACTGATTCGTTTTATAAACAAGAATTTGCAAATATTTGCAAAATGAACAACTAATGTGCGTTATTCTGACCTATAAACTAATTGAATTCAGTGGTGACGTGGGAGAGAAAAATTAAAAAGTACATAAAACCATGTTTCTGACTATTTCCCAGAATTTTAATAAGTAAGCACAGAGCATTTCAAGCAAATAATGTCATAATTGAATATTGTTTGTTATTGTCTACGAATGAACTAGCAGGAATAAACTGAACGAGGAACAAAAATTGTCGGTAAATGTTAATTCAAATATTTGACTTTCTCTAATGATGCATAATACAAGTCAACAACATATTCTTATTAGGGAAGGAAGTAAAATAAAAGAGGCTTTATTTGTATCACCTACTCATAAAATCCATTCATTTCCTTAAAGGATGTGCAAGCACTAAAGCAGTTTTTAAGAGATGTGTTTATAAACTAATCTGAAGCTCACTTCACTCATGCTCATTAATATTTTAATTAAATAAAGTAAGTTGGGAAATGAGCCACTAAAAGCATTTAGCGTTAATTATGACTATTTATCAACATTCATCAACAGCATACACGAATGCTTTAGTATCATTCACTTTCATTCTCTTTTTTGGAAGCAGTTAAGTGCGTACTTATAAGGAGCCCCTATCTAACTAAATCTGTTAATATAAGAAAGTTTTCTGAAGCTAACAAATTAAATCGCGTGAAAGAAACTGTCAAGAAGGGTGAACATTTTGCAAAATTATTAACATTAATAAAAATCTGATTATTTTTATTCTTATTTGGGGTTAGATTAGTTAAACTTTCTTCTAAAAAACGTTAAACAAAAATGTTTTTAAATAGAAAGATCCTTTTTGCTAAAAGAATATTTACCAAAGTATCGGCTGAACGGTGACTCATAGTAATTTCGGTATGCATGATGCGTTCTGGAGCTTCTTGTTGACCGACGATCATAAACTCTTCGTTTTGATTCTAATTTTAGAGTTGTGCAGAGTAGAAGTGGTGCAGCGCAAGATAGACGTGAGATGAGGAATCGCGCAATAAAAACAAAAGAAAAATATACATAATTTAGCAATTACAAAATATATAAATAGCTTCAAAGAAAAGGAATATTATTTCATGCAATGCAATACTTTTTTTGCATATACACAAGTAGCCACTAGCCCGTACCCAAACCATTACCTGCTTGGTTGACAATTTTCAATATTAGGAAACAAAATTAACTAGAAAATCCTATATGCGAATGTAATGACGTAAGACTCGCCTACACTAGATTGCACTATCTATTAATCTGATTCTAAACCAATTTACCTGTACATGGAGTGCAATTTGCTTTAATAGGCAATATTCCAACATTTTGAGTTCTTGGAACTGATTTATTTAATTTGATTTTCAGAAACTTTGCTTCCAGCATAGAAGAGGAATCTTATAATAAATAGTTCCTCGAAAATGTAATAAATATCACGTTTGTTTTCTAAATTCGCAGCAGGTAAATAATTAGCATATATTACATAGTCATGAAATCATTCTATAGGTATTCTAAAAAGAAAAAAAATTCATAAGCTGAATTGAATAGATTATTCGCCCAGAGGAAGCGGAATAAGAAAAGAATAAAAGCGAAATTTGCAAAAGCAAAATTGCATTTTCATTTTAATCTTCTATTTCCTTCCATTTTCAAAATATTTCATTTACATAAAATGAATCTTCATTTGAGCAGTCGCTGTTGGGTAGTTTAAAAGTAGAAAATTGCGAAATCATTTCTGGAAACAAAAATTAGCTTTTACAATTGACTGCCATGAAGCAAACGTGGACCTATCCCAAAGCTATTTTGTTTAATATTTTAAAAAAAAATTCACTCAAGCTGGGTAAGGAAATAACTTTTTCCTTCGATATGTACATAGCCTATTTCAAAAGTCTAGACAGTTTTCTAAAATAATTATTATTAATACTCCTACACGTCGATTTCCTGATTTTAAAAAATCACTTAACCATTTTATTGCTCTAATCAAAACTGGGCCTGAATTTTGAGCTTCATTTGTACAAGAATCTACGCGCTTCATCAACAAAAATGATAAGATCACTATAATTTCCTGTTATTATTGTAGTTTCATCTTGATTATAATAGTAGGAGTGACATGTGTCATAATATAACAAGTAATGATAATGGGAGAAACCTCGATTAAACTACAGGTTCACATTGAATGATACCTTACTTTTCACTTTATAAGAAATTGTTTTTCCCTTTCCCTACAACTCTCATTTATCATTCCGATTTTAAAGGAATGAAATTTAGACAAATCGCATATTTCTTATCACATTCGACGTATTATATGTTCTATAAAAGTACCTATACGACATCTAAGAATGAAAAGTTGCTAATCGAGCAAAAATATAACTTATATGCCTCTCTTACTTATCTTAAAGACACTTACCGTCTGAAAGGACTTCGTATGCTTCTGAAAGTTCCTTGAATTTCTTAGTGGCTTCCTCCTGATTGCTGGGATTCTTGTCAGGATGCCACTTGAGAGCAAGACGGCGATACCTACAGAGAAAAACAAAACAAATTACATTTTATTTTAAAAATTCACATTAACATACACAATTTAATATTATCAAGCTGAGAAATAGCAGTGTCAAAACGAAATGCAACAGAAAGTGATTTCCCACTTAATATTGCTGACATTTTGGCAACCAATTTGCAAAAACCATTTTCTAATCTTGAGATATTCAAAAGTTTATCGTGATGATCGCCATTATTAGCACCAACTTTTATAAATGCTGCTTACAAAACCAGTCTGGGTTTGTAAAGGAAAAGTCGGAGAAGTTGGCTAAAATAATCAGACAACTGACATGCTAAGTGCAAGTTTGACTAGATCGTGAAGTTGCTATCCCAGAAATCCAATTTATTCAATTATCTTTCAATTTATCTTGATTATATTTACAGATATTTTCAATCTTCGTATAACTTTAGCTTCCAACATGTTTTATCACTGTTGATTTGATTTATAAAGAAT
>JAHZNK010000664.1:0-12971 GCA_027744615.1 Lepidocyrtus cf. nigrosetosus NNG-2020 | reverse complement strand
TGCAATTTAATTGAGCGTTTTATTCGTAACAGTTTCATTTTTGTTAGCATTCTTTTACGAATTTGACATTGCTTGTACCATCATCGTCCCACCTGCGCCTTATGTTAAACAAACCCTGACTGGCCTGGTGAGTTGCTTAATGATGGGTATAAACTTAAGCTTATGCTTGATGATAAGTCGCGAGAGTTTACGCTATTATGAATACCTATGATGTAGTCAGGTCAGAAGAGGATCTTAAAAATTCAGTAGTATTAAATGAGTTAAATAAGCTATTTTAAGGGTTTAAGGTACCTGATGGTTTCAGGAAGGAAAATGTCTTTTAAAAGATAGGCTCAGATTTTTGTTTTATAGAGTATTTTAAAGGATTAAAACCAGCAGGGGTTTTGCTTATACTTCATTAAAATGTCTGAAGAAATAATTGAAACAGGTAAGTAAAAACCAATTTTTGTATTTTATTAGTTGTTGATTTGGAAGTAACGCATTGTATTTTATTTATTACTGAAAAATAATTTTAGATAGCCATGAGGCTGAAAATCCTTTATTTGATAATGATACTATTGCCTTCGGAATGTTACTACTTTTAGGAATTGGAAAAGTTTTCCTTGCCCGTATGTCAAGCTTCATTAATTAATTAATTGCTTCAGTAATATTTATGCTTTATAATTTTCTGCTTTGTAATTGTGTGCTTGTCAATCCCAATTTAGAATACTTCGGCGTAACTTCAAACCAGCTTCCCTGTTTTATTAAGCAATATTTTAAAACATTTTTCATTTGGGTGTTTAGTTTTCTTTTTGACGATCGTGCTTCAAGACAGTTGGGAGATGAAATCTCTACTGGAGTGTACCATTGCGTAGCATACTTTTTTAACTATGCAGTTGAATACTTCCAGCATATAATTGAGGAAAACTCAAGTGTTGAATAAAAATTGTAGTGTGCATATTTTAAAATTTTAAAAACATACTATTTAACTCGTTTAAAACGTGAAGTTCACCAAAAAAGTGAAGGTTCTGTTAAGTTAAGATAAGATAGTTTATTCGGTACTTTACTAATGACGACTTCCAGCTACGAACGAAACCGTTCAAGAATTACAAACTGAAAGGTTGGAGTTTAGACAATGGGTTAGGCTTAACAAGAATCTTGAATGATTTCTGGAGCAGTATTGGTCCTCATATAAAACACATTCGGTTGGAAAATTGCTACAACAAAACAACAATCCCTGAGCACTTTTACAAACTTATTTTCCAACTACTCCCAAGTTTGGAGGGATTGGTATTAGTCAACAACAGATTCCACTTTCCCGAAACAAATGAAAAAGACAGAGCAGCCTTGGAAGTGAAGAAATACGCTCGAAGCAATTTCTACATGAATGCTAGCCTAATGAACTTGGAATTGGACGGGTGGACACCTTTTTACTTCTGGAAACTGGAACAACCTCTATTTCCAAACTTGCGTCACGTCACTCTTAAAATGATCGATTACAGTAACACTTTAGACAACGACGGGGTTGCCGACTCGTTGACAACCTTTTTCTGATGAAAGACTCCACTTGGAAACTATTAACCTTTTGTTTGGAAGCCTGGAATATGTAGAGTTTTACGTAATGTTCAAACCCATTGTTGGATATCAATCGAAGATCTCTTAAAAATTTCACTTTGTATAGAAGATACGGTGCTGAGCCATATCCGGATATGGTTTGGCCCATAATTTTTAATTCAATGGAGGGAATTACTCTGCATGGGAATGTTGTGCTTAGTTTCAAGTTTATGGAGTATTCACCAAATATGCAACGAGTTCATATTGACCGAAGCGGGTATGAAATCTGGGATGGATTGGAGAGCAAAGGAGTGCATTGTAAGAAAATGGAATCCTATACCTGGAATATGACAAGAATGCCTGCAATCATCATGAATGGATTAAAAAGTATACATATTGACTTGAAAATCACGACTGAGGGGTTATACGCATTGTGTGGAGTTTCTCCTGCTTTGAAATCATTTTATTTAATTGCTGATAACGAAGAGCTCTCAACAGTTTTAAAAATTTGGCCGGGTTTGGAGGAACTTTGGACTACTTTACGGGAGCAATGTTGATGACGACGGGATCATTCAAGTTGGCAAAGGAGAAAATACAAGTAATTTAAGCATTTCTGATAAGCTATTTGATATAGTCAATGAAATGCTTAATTATTAAGAAATTTATTGATTAGGAATTGGATTGAGGCACTTTTCTCTGGAGACCAAATGCAACGAAGCGAAGCTCACTGACAAAGCAATTTATGGAGGGTTTCTTACATGGAATTCCTTACTAAACATTAAGTTATGCGTTTCAGAACAGGTAACACCGTGTTTAATATTAATACTAGTTGGTTACCCGATTCTGTCGCATCGGGATTCTAGAATGCGTGCGACTCTTACGAAATTACAATCAAGGAAATTGAATAAAATTATTTAAATAAGAAACTCAAGGAAAAAACAATAAAAGGCATATTTTGTGCGGTTGAATATGTAAATAAGCTAGTTAGGACTTCAATGTTGAATGGAGCATCAAAATTGATCTAAACTTACCTATTTCGTAATGAACCACAGCAAACTACGTCGCACTTCAACAGACAGAATAAGCAGTTTATATATATAGAAGATAGATAGATACTCCGACTCGACACTCGAGCCTTACAACAGTGGTGCATGAAGGAAGAAGAATTTAGGGCTTTTATGTTTTGATAAAAACACCCATAAAGAAAACAAAAATTGCAGAATCCACGGGGATTTTTATATTAAATAGAGATTTTATTGATCAGAAATTATTGGACGGAACATTACGGAAAAGTAGCTCCTTAGCAAAGACGACCGCTTTGGTCAACTCTTCATTCATCTTCATTCATTTTCTTTAAAAATCAGCCCTTATTCATTCAGCTTCATTCAAGTGAAGCTGGACTTGATATTTGCTTCATTCACTTTTAACGGCTCTTCATTCATATTCATTCAAAATTTACAATTTAGATGAAAACGTGCAACAAAAAGTAAAAAATTCTCAAAATTAATTAAAATTTTAACGAAATCCAACTAAAGGCAACTACCAAAATCAAATTTTAAGCAAAAAATATCACTAATTTAAAGAAAAATGTGAAATTTAAGATGATTTTAAATGAAAATGAAGGTGAAGAGCTGCATTGAATTCTTCATTCAGATTCACTTGAAATATTTTTCTTCACCTTCATTCATTTTGTGAAGAGCTATCCCTTGCTTCACTTGTCTTCAAATCAATGAAGACGCTTCACGTGAATGAAGCGCTTCAACCTTCACAAAATGAATGAAGACGGTCGTCTTTGGTGGATATACATAAATATGAGTTTCATTTTTGGTGACGGTGATGTGAAAATAATACACGCGCATTATATGCCATTCCAGGCTGAAATTAGTGGCATTACTTTACTACCAAAACAATCCTAAATATGACACGGATGTTTCCCCTCATGCAGTCATGCAGTTGTAGCAACAAACCACTCACATCAAACTAATAGCAAAGTTAAGTTTATTCGAAGAAAGAAATTGTGGTAATTGTTACTACTGTTCTATTTGTGTCGTGTGTACACATGGGACGTTGGCACGTTTCCTCTATGGTTCGTCGGTGACATAAAACACAGAATAAATGAGCTATAAAGGCATTAGAAAAACCACCGAAGAAGGGTTTTCATAGATCGCTCCCCCTCAAATTGACAAACAACATTGTTTAATGCTACTATTAAATAGAAATACAATATACATAATCGTAATACAATAGTTTTGCATGCGCCGGGGTCGTTAGGAACAGAGCAAGAAACGATTAAGAGCTATTCACAGTGTGCCACTTATCGTGGTGATCTCTTTTCCTTCCAGTGTGTTTATTATTATTGCCCCTTATGAGCATTTTACTCAATAAGCTGTTCAAACACTTTTTAAGGCAATTGAAGGGAATTAGGCTTTTGTTTCCCCTCCCATATCTAGAATATTGCTGCATTCAAAGCTATGTAGGAATCATTACTTTTCCTTTCGATATTCTCTTTGTATTTTTAATAATTCTTTGTATTTTTTATATTCTATAACATTAAAATTACTAGATTATAACATTACTAGAAAAGCTAGTGAATCTGTGACATTGCTTGTAATTTAGCATTCAAAGGTTAAAAGTTCGAATTCAAAGGTCGAATGTATTAAATGCTTGCCACTTATCGTGGTGATCTCTTTTCCTTCCAGTGTGTTTATTATTATTGCCCCTTATGAGCATTTTACTCAATAAGTTGTTCAAACACTTTTTAAGGGAATTGAAGGGAATTGAAGGGAATTAGGCTTTTGTTTCCCCTCCCATATCTGGAATATTGCTGCATTCAAAGCCATGTAGAAATCATTACTTTTCCTTTCCAAATTCTCTTAAAAGCTAGTGAATCTGTGACATTGCTTGTAATTTAGCATTCAAAGGTTAAAAGTTCGAATTCAAAGGTCGAATGTATTAAATGCACAACTGAATAATCATTTTAAATAAACTACCTTTTGGTCCAATTAAAAAATAATACTAATTGATCCCCATTTTTGCTGATACGGAATTGAGATTGTTAGTAGATAAATGAACCAACTTGGATAATATGATTCCATAAATTTACGTTGGAAAAAAACTTTATCTATAAAAATCTATGAAACCAGGCTTTTCAGAATGAAGGACATGTAATAGGTAATGATGATAACATGTTTCTGGTAAATTGTACTTAAACTCAACACAACCACACCTCTTACTGTGAAAGTCTGACAGAGCTCAAAAGTACTTGCCCGTTTTTGACACCCTTTCATTCAACAAGCAGCACTTTTACATTCATTCAGCTCTCAAACACACAATCACACTTCCACTGTAATATGGCAAAGAGAAGAGGTAATGGTGAGAAGGGGGATCATTTATACGTAATATTAATGCTTGAAGATTGGAGATATTAGTATAAAAGAGGAGTTGATTCGGGCTGGAGAAGCAAAAGGGTTATGAATTGCGCACTTAAATAATGCTCACTTTTCATAATAGAGGAACAGTATATTATTTAAAAGTGTTTGTGTGCATTTTGCCATTTTGTCAGCTTTATTTTGTTGGCACGGTTGTCCATAAACATAAAAGGAGCAATTGGTCATGTTTTCCGGTTCTATACTAATGGTACGCTAACATGAATGACTTTAATTTAGGGAGAGCTTTCACCTTATCACGATCCTGCTTTACATGCCATGTGTTTTATATGATGATGATTGCTTTGAATGTATTTCAAAATGCAATTTTGTAAAGGTAAAAATGTTGTTTGATATGCATAGGTGACAGTAATTTATTAATGCTTGAAGTACATGTTTTTATTCACTAATAGTTTGGTCATTTAAGGCAAATACTGTAGATTAAAGATCGTTTAAAATATGAATTCCAGTACTGGCGAACTCTTTATCATCAATTAGCTAATTTATTTATAATTATTTTTATATGAAACAGCGGCGATAGTTTAAAGCAAATACAATTCTCTTCCCATTTGCTTATGCTTTTACCTGAAATTTTTAAAACTCACAATCACATTTTAGAATATAAGAGATAAATTTATAAATTTAAGAAATAAAATAAGGATAAAAGTAGGGAGAGCGAGACAGTAATTGGAAAAGAGTGTATGATAATACGATGATCACAGTGGTATTCGTTGTTATTGGTATTCAAGTGAGGAGTGGCGAAAATCTTCTCTCCTGATTCGCCTTTCTCTTTTCTTTTCTCCATATCATTCAGGATGGCGTGATAATGGGTTTTCCTTTATTTGCTATTCATGAACTGAGTGAAGCGTATACTAAAGCTGAGGGGAAATCTCGGCAATAAACGAGTTGCTCTGTCCCCAGAGACATTTTCTTTCTCTCTTCTTTTTGTCGTATAGTATCGCAGTATGAAAGTAGCTTTCTTCCTGTCATCATTCACTCTGTGTAGCCTCTTCATACAATACACAGATATTACTTCCATTTTCTATTTATAAAGTTATGGCTCTTGTCATCTCTTACCAGACATTATTATTATCCATTTCTTATAAGCACTGCTAGCGAGCGACAATTTTCTGGTGTGATGAAATAGTAAAATCAGTCCTTTTTGGTGCAAGGAACATAATGCATACGAAGAAGAAGGCTTTTTGCTACTTATGAACTCACGTTCTTTCAAATAAACAAGAAAAATAATTCACACAGATATTGTATAATATTATGACGAGTCTTTTGATAGAGATTTTTTTGTCGGGAAAGCAAAGGAATATGGTATGCATTGAATTGCTTTTTCGCTTTATGTGTTTACACATGTGTAAAAATTGTAAAAAGCAAGCTAAAAGTGAAAGGATAAAAATAAGCGCGTGAAAGTCTCCAGAAGAATTTATTTCTTTTTACTTTTAGACACCTATCGTTCAATTCCATATACCTATAAGTATACGTATACGTACATATATACAATGTCTTATACCTTTTTGGGTTTAAGAGACAGCTACATTTGGAATTGAAATATATTTTCGTTTAGATTTTTACAAAAAAGAGTAAATAAAAAATTTCCAACAGTCGTGTTTTCCCTCAATAATTTAAAATTTTGATGATTATTATTGCCCTGGTGGAAAATAGAATGGATTGAGTCCAAAGATTATGTCCTGTACTTTTTCTGTTCGTGTTTTTGACTTTTGTTGTAGATTGTCATCCGCTTTCACCACTACTAAAGCACCCCTCATCATGACACAAACATGACTTTCTATACAACCGATTTTGTTGTTGTCTCTTTTAAAGAAAAGTGAAGAGCTCAAGTAGAAAAGACCCTCAGTATAAGTCCCAAACATCCCACAAGTCGTCAGCAGCGTAACCCTCCAGTGAAATTACTTGCCTGCTGAACCGTGCCAAAAAGCTATGCTTGAAGTTATTGAGCTGAGTAAGCAGGCAAAAAGCCTTCACAATTTTCTATTTGCCAGGCTACAATATTCTTTAGAGAAACGATACAAAAAATCGGATGCTCTTATACATTGAAAACTTTTCTCCCATCTTCTTCTTCGTCATAACTAGCAAGCGAGAGCGGCACTATGGAATTACGAGAAAGCTCTTTTCCAAGTACTTACTTTCCTTCATTTCCTACTCCACACTTTTATAATAGTAAGTCTTTATATAACTTTAAATGTACAAAAAGACATTAAAAATTTTATCGTATCATCCGTTTCTACACGGCTCATCGTGTATTCCTTTTACGTTCCATATTTTCTTAATATGAGTTGGGACACAAGTTCATCCAACAATTATTTCAGTCTGAAGAAACTTGAAGTTTCTCCTTTCATCTTCATCTCTCTCTCAACTTGATTAGAGAAGAGAAACATCAGCAGAATAAAAATTTGTTTTCTTTTGCTCTTGCTACGCATAGACATTTAGGTGTTTTTGAATATATTGCTCATATTTTTGCCAAGATATATGTATGTTTGTGTAATTAAAGATCTTAATCGTGGTCAATAATTCGAGAGTTGATTAAGATTATTACGCTAGACTGCCCTTACCACAAACAAGTGGAGCAAATAAATTTGTGTTGATTTGGATGAACTGTCTTTTCCATAATAATTTTCCTTATACACAAACACAATTATTTTTACAAAGGAGTGGTGCTGCTCTGATAGTAACACTCAAACCTCGTATAATTTGATACGATTAATGCAAACACGATGTATTAAAAAACTTGTGGAAATGGAAACGAAAAAGTCAAAATAATATAAATATGCTTGTGTGAGCGAGCGAGTGAATGGTATGAGATTACCTAAAGTTGAAGATTTCTCTTTCACTTCAACTACTCTTGCCGCAACTCTTCAAGAGTCACAACAGCCTTATTCCCACTTTGGTGTACATGATCCTCCACTTTATGGATTTGTCGTTGTCAAAAAAGAAGTTGTACCGTGAAGGAATTAAAAATGTAGCAGCAGCTGCTCTGTTTTATACAACAAGCAATCATCATCGTCTTCATCATATAATATGCTCAATTCTCTAACTTTTCCGAGCAGTTATTATTATAAAACATTTAAAGCTATTATGGGTACTTTTGATGTATAAATTGATATAACAGATGCTGTTATATGCTGTTAAAGATCATTTTCCACTTCATATATACTTGTTTTTACTAGTTGACTTTTCTTCACTCACTTGATCTGGAGTCTTGGACTGGTTCAGGCCAAGCCACCCAGTTAATTTGACAAATTATAATACGGTGGCAACTGACCGTGTATAATTGCGTGTAGTCGTTATTACTAAACTCTTTAATAAAATTGATCGGCCAGGTACGATTAGCCGGGCCTATGCTTACTAAATGCTACAGTTTTTCTGTCTCTGTACAGTGCAGATACTCTTATTGAACTCGTATATAAAAGCAAATTATTAGGTAATTGGAGAGTTGTGTTTTGCTTTAATGATCATTTTTACTCTAAAGTTGCACCTTAAAAACTTTTTAGCTCCTTTACTCATTGATATTCAAGAGGATCAAGTTTTTGTAGAGTACATTCCAATGACAATAAAACAACAGATTTTGTGGATTTTAAAATCATGACGGTATTTACTTATAGCTTCTTACTTATTAAACATAAGTCACAGATTCTCTTTCATTATCTGTTATTAGGTACATGTTCTCATGCATTTGAATTTAAAACGGTGCAATGCTTTGTTACAAAAATTATAGAGAGTAAATAAATCTGGTTAGAGAAAGGTAGGCGCTAGGATTTTGAAAATGTATAAAAGTCTGACGCCTGACTAATAACAGTTGTTTTGTTTTGGTAAATGGTAATTCTCAAAAGTATATAATATGCTGATCATTTTATCATTGTGTAATGTATGATTTTATCATTTTGAATGGAGGTTTCAGCAAAAAATCCAAAAACTGCCAACAAAGCTTTAAAGATTGCTCAGCATTTTTCTACATACAGCACTTTGTAATGGGTACATTAAACGATAAAACTAGCAAGCAAGCTAGCTAACTAGTAAAAGAATCCTTTATTCAAAGTTCAGCAGAGCATACAATGAACTCAAACTCCTCTCCAGTAGAATTGTATGTAAACACTTGTATTAAATGGATCTAGGTAAAATTATTGGGTGTATTAATGGATTGGGTCATTTGAGACCGGAATTTTATTCACCACATTATAGTTTCCATCTCTATTATTTGAAATCAACTAACCTTTCATTAACTTGTGTTGTCTCCAGTTAACCGATTAGTCAGTTCTGCCTTTGATATGCAACTTGAATACTAATATCATACATGGTGTCGCCTATAACCGCTTTTTAAAAATTATAAAATTTCATTGTAGCAAAAGCAAAAAACATTTTTACAAGTACATTAAAATATTGCTGGTAGTTTCTGTTTATGTAAGTTTTGAATAACTTTAAGCTTTTATATCAGCACTCATTGTCAGTTTCGTGTTTTTTGTTAACGTCATCATCATGAACGGTTCTTTGAAATGAACAAACTGCAAACGATTATAAATTAATTTTAATTAGTATTGTGTTTCGATTATTATTCATTATCCAGGCTCCCTTCTTTACGAGATGCCAAGCATCAATCAGCATCAAAATGAGTTTGATTATATTATAATGATTTCTTTAGAGCTTATTAGAAACACATAAAAAGCTAGGTTTTTGGGGTTTTCATATGCAAAGATCTATTTTTATAGTAAAGTTTTCACATGTATTTAGCTTTTTTGTACAAAAAACCGAAATGAAACATGCCCTGCCCTTCTTTTAATAATACAGCAAGGCGATCTTTTCTGATAATTTTTATATAATAGAAAAGTTTGATCAGATGATTGGACATAAACCATATGAATTAAATAGCATGATGCTACTCTGGAAAAAATACAAAAAGAATGAACGGCAGGTGCTGATTTTCACACATTTCAAACAATGGGAAATGACTTTTTTCAGGCACAGAAATCCCATCCTACGCAACCCTGGTTTCCTATTGAAAGGAAAACGTTACCCGGTAGTAAAAATGATTCAAATAATGATTTTAATAAAATATGAAATGAAGGCATACAATAAAAATGACAAGAATAATAACATGAGTAAATAACGAATAAAACATTGAAGTGGGTTGGCACTTGACTGGCAAGAATTGACGAACTCCTTTAGAAATACGTTTAGCACACAACAACTCTAGCAGGTAAAGTCTTTATGAATAAGGATGTAATATTTTTATAATAAATGCAAAATGAATAATAAATTATGTGCTTGGAATTGTGATCGAAGTCGCCTTTTATTAAAAGTATCAAAAATAGAGTGACTTTATTAACTAAGAATAATAATAATTGAAAGAGTTTAAGTCAGTTTGTGAATACCATAATATGCATTTGCTTAAAAATAAACGCAAACCTTTAGAGTCCGGTGAGATTGTATGCACATGTCCACAGACAAAATTTCTCACAGGATTGGCTTGAAACAGAAAGAAGTTAAATTAAAAATTGGAACTGAATAAGATTTTAAAAAACATTGAGTGTGACTGATTATTATATTTATAAGCAGAACAATGTAATATGGTAGTTTTCAATTTGGGGACGATGATGGCTCAAATTAATTAGAATGACTTTTTTATCACGTTGATGGCTTTTCTATTGTATGAATACCTAGTTTGTTCTTGTACATAATAGCCTCATTCTACCTACACTACGACCACATTAAAGATTTTTGTTGGCAGTTTAGATTATGTTAAGTGGAAGCGGTACACTCTGCAAATGATAGAAAACCGATTGAGAATGGCCAGAGAAAATTCTTTATCATAATAGGCATTAAAACATTCAGAAGAACTATATTCAATTTATTTATTATCAGACAATAACATTTCATCGTTGGCGTCATTATTGCTTTTCATTGAATAGAAGAAATGATGATGTTGGCTGAAAATGTTCGTTTTTAAAAGAATTGAATCGCTTGAATAGAATAGAAGAAAAAAGTTGCAACCATCCGACATTTTATTATTATGATTATTATTATTATAACAGTCCACCAAAATAAATAGCCATTTGATTGTAAATTGTAAAGACCACAGTAAATCTATACATATTACAGAGCAGCTATAATAATCAGTAGGAGACATTGGTTAGTCAGGCCGTTTATTTTATTTTAATGGTATGTTGTATACACATTGGTTCATTTTGTAAGATCCAAAAGAAGTTTTATGGTCTCACGTAATGATACATTTATGCAATGATCGAATTAAAAAGATGTCCATTATCAGGATAATGACAACGATATTACAAGAAGCCAGTTTTACTCCTTTTTTCTTTGAATCATCATCGTCAGTATCCTATATGCTCCTACTATATACATTTTCTCTTGCCGTTCTTTATGGGTCTAAACCAGAGAGGAAGAATCGTTTGAGAAGGGAACGATGAACGATTCGTCAGCAAAAAAATCTAACATACACAATATGAGACCATATTAAGAGAGGTGCCTTTTGGATTCCACTTCTTCGAATTAACCACTTTTTAGTGTAATACGTGTTACGTATTACAAAGTCAGTACTATTTATTATTATATCATTATTGCGATGATTGAAGGTAACAACAGAAGACTGACGACCACAAAGACGCAAAGACGACTGACTACATGTATGACCCAAACCATAAGCAAGCTGCTCTTTTTAATCGCTATTATTGTATTATGATGGGGTTTCCTCTCTTTTACAGATCAAAGTAAGTAAATTGTCCATTAAATCCTCTAATTGTAAACTTTGATAGACTTGAAAGGTGGAAAAGCCAAATTCTATGTAAAAGTCCTAGTTATGTTTTGAATGGATATGTAATTTTTAAAATCTAAAGTTTTATATTATGCTGTTCACGGTTATTACAATATTTCAAATTTACATGATAGCAAAAAGTTTAAAATCAGTTTCTATTTAGGTAATTGCTCAAGTCAGGTCAAAGGATATATTTTTGGATTTGGATTGGTTCATTTTTGCTTTAAATTCAGCCAAAAGGTAACATCAATGATATATCAGAGAAATTGCCAGTGGTCATAAAATTCAAATATTATACTGTTGTATGCAATCATTACTTTAACCATGATTGGACAGTAATGATTTCGTGACATTAATTTAATATACTTTTTGGTATTGCTTCTGTCCCAAGTTGAAAAATCAGGAAAAATTTAAATTATGATTATGAATTAGCGCCGTACAACAGACCCTGTACAAAAAACAGAGTATTTTAAACATTTTATTTGATTTGACGCAGTCGCTATTAAAGTTGCGTACATTGATGATGATTTTACAAAGGAGCACATTCCACTACTTCCCTTTACACTATCCGCAAAGAATCCTAATTGACTATTGAATGATATAATTTGGTTTGATCGTGAGATGGCTTTCTTCAGATGTATGGCGGGCATGATTGGAATCGTGACGCTTTCTATTGGAACATGCTCATTTGTTATTATTACCAGTATGATGATTTCGACAATGGCTACCATTCAGATGATTATGATGAGAAAGAAATGAAATGATGATTTGATGAGATGTTTCAAAAAATAATAAGAAAAGTTATTTGCTGTTAAAAGATGCCTTAAAGCTTTCAATTGCGGTCTCCCATGCTGGCTAATAATCTTTTGCCATTTTCCATTGGCTATATTTCATCACTTTATTGCAACCAAACAATTTTTATTCGTTTATGATCACTTTTATTCGTGTTTTTCGACAAGTGATGACACTGATGACAGCAAAGGAAGCTTTTATTCGAAGCGTAATTGCAAATGGAGATGAAGAATAAAAAACTGTTAACTGTGCGGTTTGAGGTGAATGATCACAACCGTGGTTGAGCTCAAGTGTGTCGTTGCAAATATTCTCAAGTTTTATGCATATTCATTTAAAGTTGAACTGAAGAAGAATATAAGAAGGCAAAATCATACATAAAATAAAATACATTACAATTATTTATTTATTGATTTGCTTTTGCGATATTA
>JAHZNK010000663.1:0-10949 GCA_027744615.1 Lepidocyrtus cf. nigrosetosus NNG-2020 | reverse complement strand
TAAAATGTAGTTAATTGCATATTTACATATAGAGATAATGTAAGGAGGAAGGGACATGCCGACTGGGTAATACGTTGGTTCATGTTAACAAATATGCTAATAAATTAAGATTGGTTAGGCTGATTGATGTGATATGGGGTCTCATGTTAAAGCTTAAGATCTATAGTTTAAGATGATGATTTGTGAGTTCATTGAATTTGTCTGTATCTTGTTATCTTATAATTTCTAGTATGACTTTTGTGTGATGATATTTTGTAAGCTACGAAAGATATAGATTTTACTTTGAATACTTTTGAGCTAAAAATGTATTTTGAAATAGGACAAGACAGAAAAGCGTATGATTGAAAAAGGTAGCATCTAAAGTTATAATTGAATCGTCTTTAAGTTTAAGATTTTACTTCTAACTTGGGGAGCGACGAGTTAACTTCTATTTTAGAGAGTCCGCCAAGGGTGGCAGGCTTTTGCCTGTTGCTGGCGTTAAATTCTTTTATTTCTTGTGTTTCCTTGTAGTTTAATTTTTATTAGTAAAATTCTGTAGTTGGTTTCTGAAGTCAATTTCCTATTTAATAAAAAGTCTTTATTTCTTCTTTAAAAGTAAAAGTCAGAGAGTTGGCATTAGAGTTTAATTAGTCACAATGTCGTCACCCTTCTTTCATCTTTTGTCCATTCCACGAAGTCTTTCTTTTTCCACACATTCTTCATTCCACAGTCATCTCATCTTCCTTTCATCTGTAACATCATATTTCTTTCTTCCGACGACAATAATAACATTTTAAATTAAAATATGTGATATGTTTAATTGCTAAATAAAAGTAAATAATTAAAAGGTTTTGTAAAAGTATTAGATTATGTTTACAATTATTTATGGATTTTAAAAAATCTTTTAGAAGCAATTTAGTATATTTGTAAATGATTTTCAAATTTTGTGTATAAAGGGTACAAAACTGTTTCAAGGCGAAGCTTCTTTCAAAAACTTTCCTTGTTTATTTATATCTTTTTACTATTTTATAGGATTGTTTGGGATTTTAGTTCCGCGCCTATTATAATTCCTAAATGCATAGTACTTTATAAAGGCTCACGCGTCTCTTAATCAGTGAAGAAACCCTTCTACTGCTTATTTTGAAAAACCATTACCCAGGCTACATTTAGTACACCATTGAAAGACCTTTATTCTTCCTAAGTTGCTTTTTCTTTTTAAACGCTTATTCTACCAATGTAAGCAAAGTATAGGTTTGTTTTATCTGCAAGTTATCTATTTAACCATTAAGGTTTATACAAGTAAACTATTCACAAGCAATTCCTGATCTTCATCAAAATTAGTGACTACAGATTCTTCAATCTGTTTAGTGAGAAAATGTGCACATAAATTCCATTTAAAAATATTTAAGGAGAAGTTACCATTTTTACAATTAAAAGCTTCATTTGGAAGGTTTAACCATTGTGAAACTGCCTGATTTTTAAAAGTCTTTTTACCCCAGATTGTTGACTATTTTATACTAGGTTGCAAGTAGTTCTGACTTCTGGTAAGAGTGCATACTTCACTTTCAAAACTCAAATATTTTTTACAAACCGAAGTATTCGGACTCCAGGTCATTCTTGCTGCAAGCATGGTAAGGTCAAAATTGACACGTTGCTTACAAAACAGCCATTCCAAATCTTCTCTAATTTCTTTACTGATGGAAATTGGAATCATATTTTGCAAAATTCAGAACAAATCTAGCAGTTTTTTTAGTAATCTGTTTAATTTTAAAAGGTTTTGTTTACTTAAGTTTTTCATCCAAACAGGGCTTGCTTAAGACAGACAGAACAAAAGCTGTAACAAGCATTTTCTTTTTCTCACTTGACAGCAAGTTTTTACAAGTGTTATTTTATCCAATAAGCAACGGTTAAGCGAGGTGGGTCCTTGATAGAAATATAACAATTAATTACATTATCTGTTGCGTTGGAAAATACAATATCAATAGTGGCATATATATATAACATGCAGATTCAGCTACCGATATAATAAAATATAGATTAACTACAATCAGGATGTCCAGTGTTTTAACCTTTACTGCCTTCTAACCATGCCATAGATGGTTGTCTTATCATTCCGTTGCGTACCAACATACATCACTGTGGTGGTTAACTTAAACATATCGTTCAATCCCAATATACATCACTGTGATGTGTCATGGATACATGACTTTCCATCCCAAAATACATCACTGTGGTGGTTTGTAAAAATTTATTTTTCTCCCTTAATTACATCACTGTGATGGTTTCTACTAAATTAGTTTTTGCATATTTTAACAGCTGGCAAATTGCATAATTTTAAAAACTGGATCTGCAACGTTGCCTCTTTTACTCCTTACTTTGAATAAAGATCCGATTTTAAGTTCTAATTGTGTAAAATACATAGAATTTAGAAAATGGCCGAAGGTAATTTAAGAACTAATTTATTATATTTATGCAATTAATGTTCGATCATACTAAAGGTGTCAACCATGTATATATTATGAATAGAATATCGTATCGGGGCGTTCTCGGATATCAGTGATTCCGATAATGAAGAATCAGGTGAGAGCACGTCTTCTTCAGAATCCGACGTTGAGCAAACATCAGAAGAAGCTTGGAGTGGTGGATTATTTACTCCCATTGAGCAGTTCATTCCGAATCCAGTCACTGTTAATCCTGAGCTTGGAATTAACGAAAACTCCACTCCACTTGAATGTTTTCAAGCTTTAATTACTCCAGGAATGATACGAAACTTATCAAATGAAACGAATTTATACGTCCAACAAGTGCAGGGGATAAAACCAAACGCGTTTTCAAAATGGAAAGAAGTAACTGACGCAGAGCTTTGGAATTTTGTCGCACTCAACCTAGCAATGGGGATTACACGAAAGCCTACTGTTAAGGATTACTGGACAACAAATGAAATCTTGATGTCTCCGTTTTTCTCTAAAGTTATGAGTCGGAATAGGTATTTTGCTGTTTATGATTTAAAGTATGCCACTGATACATCTAAATCACGGAATAATTACTAAAATCTTGTTGTTTAGGTTCGAGCAAATCCTGACTGCACTACACTTCTCTGATAATGAAACAGCTCAAAATCAAAAGAGATTCCATAAATTGGGATTTTTCTTTCCTGCTTTGGTCCAGAATTTCAGAAGATCTGTTTTTCCTCGAGAATATCTCTGTCTAGATGAAACCCTAATGGGATTTAAAGGAAGGCTTTCATTCAAGCAGTATAATCCGAAGAAACGACGGCGTTTTGGAATTAAATTCTTTGTGTTAGTGGATTGCTACACCAAAGTAGTTTTGGATATGCTACCGTATGAGGGCAAAACTACGGAAGTAAATGCAAATCTAATATGCGAACTTGGATTTGGAGGCGCTGCGGTTATGAAATTATTGGAAAGTCATCTAGAAAATAGGCACAAAGTGGTAATAGATAACTACTTTAACAGCCCTCGATTAGCTCAGCGTCTATTAGATTTTGAAACATATATTTTGGGAACTGTTCGAAAAAACCGGAAGAATATGCCTGTAATGAAAGGAAAACTTAAGAAAGGTGAAGTGAACGTATTCATAAATGGAAAACTGATTGTTGAGAGATGGCAAGATCGCAGGGAAGTCGTTATGTTAAACACGTTTGTTCCGCATACAATGGAAATTTCTCAGTCGACCAATCCTGTCAATACGCGATTAAAACCGGGTTCCGTGTTACTTTATAACGAAACAATGGGAGCTGTTGATGAAATGGATAAAGCTATAAGTATATACGCTAACAATCGTAAAACGTACAAATGGTATAAAAAGGTGTTTTTCTTTTTGTTGGATGTTGCCGTCTACAATGCCTTTCGAATCATTGCTGCTGTTCAAGATACTCCAATCAGCCACAAAGACTTTATCCTTCAGCTTGTATCAGAAATTGTTAAAAATTATCCAATCATTCGAAGTAGCAGAGGCAGGCCATGTAAGTCACAACTTCCAGCTAGGTCAGTAATTCATCACTTTCCAGTCAAAGTCGGAAAAACCCCTTTGGGAAAACCTAGCAAGTCGGATTGTGTCGAGTGTAGAAGGAAGGGACGTCGCAGAACTCAAACTCAATTTAAATGCAAGATCTGTAACGTACGTTTGTGTTTGCAAGAAGGTGCTGAGACCTGCTTTGAAAGTTATCATCAGAAACGCGAACGAACAAGAAAACGTCCCAGTGCAGCTCCCAGAGATACACCAGCGTCTTCCAGTCTGTTTGAGAACTCCGAAGTTTTGTTGGATTTGAGTCAGCACTTTCATAACCCACACGAAAATGGAGAAAATCATGCTCATTCGTTTCTTCAGGATCCACAAAATATAAATGGTTTAGTTAATGAAGATTTAGATATTCAGTCCGATAATTCATCAGAAACCCAGTACTATGATGGATTGATTTAAATTGTTAAATTTTAATTTGGCTGTAAATTTGTATATTTTTCTATGTGCTACTGTATTATTTGCGAGTAAATAAATTGGATTTTATTTGGGATTGAATGACACAACATTACTTTCTTATATTTGTAAGGAAGGTAATGCCTGATGGAGTTTAATTGGTATAGAAATTAATTTAGTTGCTAATGTAATTTTGTCTTCAAGGGCAAAAGTTAATTTTAATTAGAAGGCAGTAAAGGTTAATGAAAACTTTTGATGTTGCGATAACAAATCAATAACAGTAATTTCTAATATATAACTAACAAAATTTATGTTAGTTATCTATTCATTTCCTAATAAATTAAAAATTAGCTTTGTTTGTTTGTTTGTATTAGAATTTTATTTTAAGAGCATTGTATAAATTAATGTCAAAAGCAACAAGTTTGTATATATTTACAATTTTCTACTTTTACGCTAATTACAATGTATTTTTGCTCTTCTTTTAAATTGGGGTTTCAACATATATTATTCCTGTTTTAAATAAGGAACAGGGAACCACACGAATTGTTTTTAACCTTACAATTTGTTGTGTTAAGAATTACTAATTACTTAATTTGGATCAAACCTGATTTTTCTGTAAACATTCAGCTCTTGACTTCACCTTTTAACTACAGAACAACAGAAACTTATCACTTTCTTTAAATCCTCTTGTGTTGATTATAAAGAAAAATTCATGAATGTAGTTTTAACAAATGCGTTTGAAACTGCTTTCCCAGTGCTTGAAAAAACGGTAAAGACCCTTGGACGCCATGAATAACAGAAAGATTTGATGTGCTATATTAGACCATTTTATTGCGCTTTATTCACTAGCAAATGCTTAATTTTCAACAGAACTGGTATTTTTGTATGGTGCCACAAGTGAGACCTTTGCAGACTCTTGGACGCCAAGAATAACAGAAAGATTTGGATATACTATATAAGACCATTTTATTGCGCTCTATTCACTAGCAAATGCTTATTTTTCTGGAGAACTGGTATTTTTGTATGGTGCCACAAGTGAGACTTTTGCAGACCCTTGGACGCCATGAATAACAGAAAGATTGGGATGTTTCTATATTAGATCATTTTATTGCACTCTATTCCCTAGCAAATCCTTCCTTTTCTGGGAAACTGGTATTTTTGTATGGTGCCACAAGTGGGATTTTTGCAGACCTTTGGACGCCATGAATAACAGAAAGATTGGGATGTGCTTTATTAGATCATTTTATTGCACTCTAATCACTAGCAAACCCTTGATTTTCTGGAGAACTGGTATTTTTGTATGGTGCCACAAGTGAGACCTTTGCAGACCCTTGGACGCCATGAATAACAACAGATTGGGATGCGCTATGTTAGGTCATTTTATTTCGCTCTATTCACTAGCAAATCCTTGATTTTCTGGAGAACTGGTATTTTTGTATGGTGCCACAAGTGGGATCTTTGCAAACCCTTAGACGCCATGAATAACAGAAAGATTGGGATGTGCTTTATTAGATCATTTTATTGCACTCTATTCACTAGCAAACCCTTGATTTTCTGGAGAACTGGTATTTTTGTATGGTGCCACAAGTGAGACTTTTGCAGACCCTTGGATTTTTTATTTCAACTTTTTGACATGATTCTATTATTAGCTGTTTCCCCTAGTGTCCAGAAATGAATTTTTGTCTTTCCCTTCTTTTTCATAATTATATTCCAACTTTTACTTTGGACAAGCAAACATGTCACAAACTAAATGTTTCAGTAAAAACTTAAAAAAACAATTTGACTCCTTTAACAAAACCTTTTTTTTGAATAGTTTAAAAACACAAGTGAATTTTTGAAAGTTATTTTAGTGCTTTAAAAACATTTTCTTTGGGAAACCGATTTTCAATTGAAACAAAAAAGTAGGCCATATTTTTTTCTTTCATCTCTTTCTTTTCTATTGTCTCCTATTTAAACTTTTTCTTCTTTGGTAGATGTTTTCTAGAAGGACACTCTTTTGTGCACTATGCAATGCTACTTTCCAGCAGCATAGATCATTACGAAGCCACTACTCTTCCCATCATTCTTGTTCTCTTTGTAATGAAACGTGCAATCTTAATCTGCACCGCTGTGATCCTGTTGCTGGCGGTTCTACATCACAAGAGTTTGATTCAGCACCTTGGATACTTACAGCTTCTGCATTGTCTCGCAATCTTCAAGCATATCATTTAAATAATATAGAAAACATAATGACAATAGAAGAGTTTTATAATAGCTATAAAGAGAGAATTTTTAATTTGTTAAGATCAGTATTAGCAGTTAAAATAAATATTAAATTTCAGTTAATTTTGACAATTGAAATGTCAGTGGTTTTTTCAACCAGGTTAGAAATGAAATATTTTAGATCGGGTATGCATGTTCTATTACATCAAAACTCTATTGATATAATGTTGCAGAGTTGTCTAAATCAAATTATCGAACAATTAAACTCTTTTTTATACCTTGGCTCTGCCTGGGTGGTCAATAGTTTGAAACTTGTAGAAATTAACGTGGCTCAATATAATCCACTTCAAGGAGGCAGGAATGGGATTCCTCTTCCTTCATGTTTGAGAAGAAAGAGGGGAATAGCTAGAGTACCTTTTACTGAAAAATGTTTTCAGGCTTGCATTTACGCGCCCCATTTAGGCTTAAATAGAAAAACAGAAATTGAAACACGATCAAACTATATGCCGATAAGGTATGAAAATAGAGAAAATAATATTATAAATTTTTCCAACATTCCTTCTTATGTTACGTTAAATGACATTGAAAAATTTATGAGGCAAAATGATTCATATAGTGTGAACGTTTTTGGTTATGAAGAGAAAAATATATTTCCACTCAAAATTGCCACGCAGTTTAAAGAAAACCACATCAATTTATTATTTTTAATAAATGACCAAGACATTGGTCATTATTTATATATTTTCGATTTTTCTTAGTTGATGTCGGATGGATACCACCGCAGATTTTATTGTTTTAACTGCTTGTCCTCAATCGGTACTGAAATTAATAGAAATGAGCACTTTAAAATGTGTAGGGAAAATAAAAGCAAAAATCTCAAGTTTTTTGAGGAGGACGTTTTCAGGAGGTTAAGCTTTTTTAATATTCTCTCCCTAAGGCTTTAACCCTGTTCTTTGATTTTGAAACTATTGCTAACCCAGATACTCTATTTCCAAACACAAATAGGGTTTTAGAACCCTGCCACTTTTCTTATTTACTCACTGCTAATGATGGCACTTGTTTGGAATGGGGTGAATACACAGGTAGGCAGGCAGATGTTGTTTTTATAGAAAAAGCAAATAGTTTGGCGGATGAATATCTTCCACTTTTACAAAGATAAAAAAATACAATTGTTATTACAGTAGAAGGATTAAATAGATGTCAAGACAACATATGCTGCATTTGTTCAAATGAAATTGATGAGGCCTCCGTGCGTCATCATAACCACACTGCATTCTCTGTTACAACCCTTGATAATGTTGTTGTTGGTCCTGGGGAACTGTTTGGTAATAGTTGTCAATCTTGTAATTTAATGGCGCAAGTGCAGGATAAACTCATTTGCCTGAGCCACAATTTTTCAAAATTTGACTCTATAATTTGTATTCGAGGGTTTTCAAATAGTCCTGGAAATAATCTCAAATGTTTGGCAAAAAATGCCAACACTTTTATTAATATTGGTTTCAACAGGCTCACCTTCTTGGATACCTATATGCATTTGCCCATATCTTTGGGAAATTTGGTCTCTATAATGAGATTATCAGGTTTAGAGTCTTTTAAAATGACCAGATTTATTTTTCAAAATTATTTAAACCATATAGATCTGTTAATTCAAAAACAATTTTTTCCCTACAATAATTTGACTTGGGAAAATTTAAACACTGAAATTTCCTGTCTGCCTCCAAGGGAGGCATTTTATAATAATTTTAGTCAAGAATCAATATCTAGTGATGATTACACACATGCATGCTTTATTTTCAATCTATTCAATTGTAAAAGTTTGGCAGATATTTTAAAAATCTATACACTTTTTGATTGTACCCTATTATACGATGTGTTTACAAATCATCGTGAACTATGTAAGAGAACTTTTCAAATAGAGCCACTTTATTTTGTTTCCCTCCCTTCAATTGCCTTTAAAGCCGTTTTGGGAACAAGTAATATAAAACTTGATTATATTACAGATGGCCAAATTTATCTTTTGCCTAAGCGTGCCTTACATGGGGGCGTTGTTTGCTTTAGTGATCGGTTAGTACATGCCAATTACTCTGACCGTCCTTCTTTCAATAGAGAAAAGCCAGAATTATCTCTAATACAGTTGGATTTTTGTGCATTGGATTCTAAATGCATGACTGAAAAGTTACCAGTCTGTAATTATAGGCTTTTGTCTGAATTTGAATTGCAAAACTTTAATTTACAAAATGTAGACATTTGTGGAAATTTTGGTTATCCCGTTTGTGTGGACATCTCTATAAGTCCATTATTCCATGAACATTATCAAGTCTTGCCACCCTTGCCTGAGCGAGTAATTATTGACTTAGAAGAAGGCTCTTCAATTCAGAGAAATATTTTTGATGATTTAGGGGTAACAACGAATGACTCATTTAAAAGCACACAATTGATTACTTCGCTTCATAACAAAAGTAAATATTGTATCCACTTATTTTTGCTTCGTACCTATCTTAAAATGGGAGGAATTGAAGTTACAAAATTACATTATGTTGTTCAGTACACACAAAAGGTCATTCATGAAGTCTTTTGTTGAAAAGGGTATACAGAATCGTAACAATGCTACGACAGATGTGATGAAGAATTATTGGAAGCTCATATTGAATTCTTCATATGGGTTTGCAGGGCTTGCTATTGAAAATTTCAGGGATATTAAGCTTGTCAAAACCGCTTCTGAGGCAAAAAAGGTTATCAATAAGCCATCGTTTAAAGGTTTTTCAATCATTGCTCCTTCTCTTGCTGTTTTAGAAAGTACCCCAACTACAGTAAAAGTAAGAAATCATTTATTGTTGGCAAGTGCAATACTCAATTATGCTAAAAAAATTCTTTATGGGACATATTATTTGGGAATAAAAAAACATTTTGATGAGATTGGTATTCCTATTAGATGCCATTATGTTGACACGGACTCGGTTCTTTTAGGAATCGAATCGTCGTATGAAAATTCCTTAAAAGAATTGGATAAAATTAAAGTAAATAATGTAAAAATTATGGATTGGTCATACTTACCCAGTTCGCATTCTCTTTATTCTACCACTTTTAAAAACCAACCTGGTTTTTTAAAAAGTGAAACTGGGTATAGGAGAATAAGTTCTTTTGTGTGCTTGAAGAAAAAGAACTATGCTTTGAAAATTGAGGGTGATGAACAAAAGTTACGATCCAAAGGTATACCTCGTTCCATTGTTGAAAAAATACTTTAATTTTGACACATATGTCAACACTTTGTTGAATGGAAATATTGAGAGGGTAAGAATGACAAATTTCAAAAGAATGCATCAAAGAGTGGTTGAAGTGACACAAAATAAATTAGCTTTCAGCTCGTTTTGTATTTCCCGATATTTAGTCCCTCCTCTAGGGATAAAAACCCTTCCATATGGTTCTGTACATATTCAAAATGCAGAGGAAGAAATAGAGTCTTTAGATAGCGAATAGTTTTGTAAGTTTAAAGATTATATACTTTATTATTAGAGTTATAAATTTTGTACATTTTTTACAAATATAGTTACAATAAATTTTACTTGAATAATTTAAATTTTTCACAGGTTATCCAATTTAAAAAATTTCCATCAACTACATCTATACCATTTAAAACACATTTTTTTCCATACGATCCAAACAAAGAAAGTGGAACATTGTTTGTTTTCAACTTTTCACATATAAAACTCAAGCCCATTTAAATTTAAATGCTTTGCTGGCATTGTGCACGTTAGAAAATTTAATAAATCCACAATGTTAGAGTTGGGCAGCTCAATGTTGTTAAAAACAATCACAAGTCGATTTGTATAGCCAATTCCAATTGATTCAAGCATCTGAAATAGAAAAAATCTAGTATAAAACCTTTCTCCCCATTCATTATTAAAAACTTGCATTCTTACATTGAAAATCTTTTTTGCTTTTTCTTGCTGCCTTGATGGTAGCAACTGTATAATATCTTGGTTTATGGTCCGTTCATCCTGTTTTATTACTTGCTTTGAGCCATCTTTTGAAAGCCACTGATTATAGAGTTCGTAGGGACTGCTTTAAATATTCTAAATGTCCCCATGTTGCAATAAATTTCCGCAGATGGCCTCCTCAACCAGCGTTGGCATTTGGTTCAGTTTGAACTATTTCAAACTGTTTCGTTCAGTTTATTTTAGTTCAGTTCAGTTCAGTTCACGCGCTTGAGGTAAGCTGAACTGAAACAAACTGAACTAAAACGCGTGAACTAAAGTGAAATAGTTCAGTTTGGTTCACTGCGTTTAGTTCAGTTCAGTTTAGTTCATTTTTGCTACATTTTTAGTTCAAAT
>JAHZNK010000662.1:0-13588 GCA_027744615.1 Lepidocyrtus cf. nigrosetosus NNG-2020 | reverse complement strand
TCTTGTGGGAAAAACTGCTTCGCGACGAAGACTGCATGAAAAACGGACTGATTCTAATTCATGATTCTTCAAATATTGGAGTTAAACATTGCGCACAATTAAACATTAAGAATATAAAGACACTTATTTACTTGTTTTGGGTAAAAATTCTTTTATACTTGAAAGTTGTATAATTTTATACTAAAAAATTGAATCGTTTTTACTCCCCAGCATGCTTATCCAGTCCGGTTTAAGGGAGTTTACTTTATAAATGCTCCGAGAATACTAGCATGGACAATCAATTTAGCAAAGTTTTGCTTCCCCAGGAAACTAGCGGAAAGGGTTAGTTTTATACTTTAAAACGAAATATTCAATGAAAAAATGTTTATTTTTTGCAGATGTTTATTTGGACGGGAGAAAGTAGTTACGACCAACTTCACAAAACTGTTTCAAAAGATGTACTGCCAAAGTTTTTGGGAGGAAATTTAGAAAATGGCGAAGCTGTGGATCCGTTTATGATTGTAGAATAGTTTAATTCTGCAGGACTGCAAAAATATATCTTTTAGACTATTTGACTGGCCCATATTTCTTGGATTTTCTCAGTTTTCTACAGAATATCCGCATTGTTCCAAAATAAAGTATTTCCACAGCGCTAAGAATACTAAACCCTGAGTAAAAATTAGAATTAATGAATAAATATTTGACGCAATCTTTAATTTTTCACTTACCAATTGTCAACCCTAAAAGACCGCCGGTGTTAGCTAAACATAAAATGAATGAAAATTGCATGAATTTCATGTAATATTGTCCAAACTCGGGTTAGTTTTTATATTGTACCTATCAGATCCACGGCTTGGTACATTTTTCTTCTTAGTTTTGGTACTGTTGAGTCAGCTCCAATGAATACATGAAGGATTGAAAATTGACGGTTCATTCTATTGCAAAACAAGATAAATCAACAAGTCATATTCATGTTACTTTTTTCATGTTTTTAATTATGTAATTACAATTCTTCAGTATCATTGAGTGAAGGAAATTGCCAGAGCTGCTGATTCGGTATGAGCTCACTCATTGTAGTCTCCGGTTTGTATTTTAGTTCATTACAAGAGTACGTACAGCGGCTGCACTTTTTCCGAAACATTTTGTCCCCAAGAAACATTTCTTTTTAAAACTGACAAAATTAATACTTGCATAAAAATATAAAATACTTTCTTCAATAAAATTACTTTGATATTTCTTGACACATTCGTTCTCTTTTGAGCCTGGATGGGTTCCACAAACATTTGTCGTGGCATTCCTAGGTAAATAGTACAATACACAGCCACACTTTTGTAAAACTATTCCACTCCAACATTCCAGCATGCAGTTGTTTCTTGTATAAGGTTTGTAGAATTTTAGCTTGGATTCTTTTCCAAAACGACATTTTCTTGCTTCCTGGAATGTATAATTTACGCAATTACCTACTATTTAGTATTGCGTAATTATATAAATAATTTAAAGTAATTACGCTTGGAATAGATTGTATTTCATTATCAGCAATAGTCAAGTCGTTGTTAATCTCCGCAAAAACTTCTTTTCCCAATGCAATGACATGTCCCAATTCAGCAACATTTGGAACGTCCAAAGGTACGTGGAAATGAACTTTGACCCCGTAAGAATCCAAAGACGAGCAGAAACTGTTGTTTAGATCTGGATCGAGTAGGATTGAAAGGCCGTCATGAACAGAGTGCTTCGCGTTGCCTCCAAGGAAACTTCAATTTTGGAGGGAGAATGTAACCGTCCTTTGCATAGTCCCATTTCTGCCACTCAATTATGTTCTGCTTGGACCAGGCACTCTTCCCTTTGTCTAGGTTCAAAGTGCCGTTTTCAAATTCAAAAACTTTCAGCTCTCTGCCATGACTGTAACGTTCGAGGAGTTGACGAGGGAGCATGTTAAAAGTACAGCATTTTCCGGAGTCTGTTATTATCGGTTTGAACAGCTTTTGACAAGGGTATTCCTTGTGGCGCCAGAGGCAACGACGAATAAGCTCCTTGCAAGGTTGGCTGTTCTAAATTTGCATTTTTAAACAGTTTAAAACAAAATTGAGTAAAATAGTGAATAGTAAACTTTTTAAATAAATTATTACTTGTAACAAAAAGTGGGTCAAATTTCTTTCCAGTTCTCTGGATGGATTTCCCTTAGCTTCCGGAACCCCTTCAATTTCTCCTCGTTCAGTATAATTAAATGATTTTAAAAAGCTTTGTTTAGTGGAACAGATTGCGTTGATTAATCGGAGTTTATCAAGAGCTTCTAGTTGTTCCTCGTCTGATTCTGACTCGATATATTGCCTACTAAAATGTATAAAACGTGACTTTAAACGCTATTTTTCAACTTTTAATACAACGTTTAAAGAAAATTAATTACACGAATTCGTTTACGGTGGATATTTGAAATGGACTGGAATTGCAGATTGTAACGGCAGGAAATGGAAAGTTTTCAATGAGGATTTTCTTGCGGGTTAAAAGTCACAATAACTGGGTTTGCTATATAAGCTTCCCAAATTGTTTTTATCATAAAAAACCCTCCAATGACGCTGGTAACGAAGGCGCACAGCCAGAATATTCTACGATGTGAAATAAACTGGTGTAATTTGAGATAATATTTTTTTGCTATTCTTTCACTCACCTTTCAATTAAATGCCGCTTTGGCTCCGAAATATATTTTAACCCGATGATTGACGAAGCTCCAAGAAATTCCGGTAAAAGAGAATCCTGGTTTGGTTCCCACCAGCAGAGCTTTCTTGTAAACGTGTTTTCAAAAATGCTTAAGCATTGATTTTTCTTACGGATTCTTTTCACATTTTGAAAATCGCTTTCAAATGTAGACAAATTGTAATTATTTGCGTAATGTGTCTCGTAAATATTATAAGGATAATTTGGAGGATAAGATGGCTTCATTTTCACATGTTATTTTATAAATTATAGTCGCTAGAAAGAGTATCCTGCAAATGAATATCAAGAAGAGTAAAAATGTCGACAATAGCCAGAAAAATGTGCAATAAAATAGATCAAAAATCAATACACATCGTCATCATCATTATCTCTAAATCAAAAAAGCTTCAACTCAATTGTTTGTTTTTACAAAAGCATTCTCCAAAAGTTACAGACACGCAAAATTGAAGATAGAACAATGCAGTATGGCTTAGAAATGAGAGAAAGTAATAAAAATCGACGGTGAAATAGTCCCGTTTAAAATCTCTTCTATCTCTTCGCTACGCCATTCCGCTTAAATGCTTTCTATTTTACATTGCATTGATTGAAGTTTTAAGCTAATGAGAAAGTAACGTGCTGATGGATAACAAAGTAATTTTTGAATCGCAATGGGTGAGTTAAATGAATTGGTTGAAAAAGTATAAAAGCAACCTTCAAAGGCATCTACTAATGGATTTCAAATAGGTTCGAATGCTTAATTGAAAATAAAAACTGGAATGAATTGCTCTTAAGGAAATGGTTGTTCTTACATTATACATATATGACAATATCATTCTTTTTAAAGAATTACTGGGGTCAGTTTTGATTGGAAGGCCAGTTTTAAGCTTTACTTTATGAAATAACAAATTCAAAATGAAAAGCATTTACGTATGATATTAAAGGTCTTTCAGATAAAATAGTCTTCTTTGATTCAAAATGGAACTTGACATCTTTGTAATGCATATGATTTTGTTTATGAAATTATTTTTTTATGTATTTTTGACCATGACCATTGTATCATCTATATACAATATAAATTATTATGATAACATTAGTATTAGTATTTGGTGGCAATATAATTACGTTTTTTCAATTCATGATCCAACACACTTGACTTCCACACGGCTTTTAGTTTACATTGCAAAGTCGTTACAGTTTATTGTATCAATTTTTGCTGAATCAGGATCAACAACCCTCTTCATGATTAACGTTGTATACTGGTAAATGCAGTTTACTTATCGTTGAAAGTTCAAGAGCTCAAAGTAAGCCTTTTGTTGTATTAAATTATCATTTCAGTTTTTTAGAAAGATCGCCAATGTATTATGTTTCCCAGTACAAACATTTTGTAATTTTGTTGTTCATGTCTTGAGTTGAAAGTGATTATAAACTCGAAAGATAGTTTCCAAAATGGAAATTAATAACGATTCAATTGTACGTAATGAAGAAAAACGGAAACTTCAAGAACTAAAAATATTGCTGGATGGTAAGAAAAATCAATACTTGAAAACTACCAGTCAAACACGGATTCTTTTCGTTCCTTTCAGAGTATCTAATAAAAAGCGAACCAGGGAATGAAATCGTAAAGGATTTTCTACAAACGTTGGATGACAAATTCCTCTTGAATTTTATCCTGGGAAGGAAAGGAAACGTTGAATATGCTTGGAAAACGGTTAGGTTCAGTGTTTTGATTTCAAAAATATGCTAAATATGCGTTATTTTTTTTGTTAAAATCAAATGTCTTTTATTAGCTTAAACAGTATGCTGAAGTGAAATTAATAAAATATCCAGAAATGTTCCCGCACAAGCTTCCAGACAATCTCAAACCTTTCCAAGATTCACACACTGGGATATTTTTAAAAGCTAGGGACAAGGATGGAAGGAAAATCTGTATTTTTAATTCGAGTCAGATATTTACTCAATCGGACAATGGACAACGTTTTATTTTTTCACTTTTATTTTGAAGGATTTGTATTTTTATTATTTTAAAGGTCGTTGGGACGTAAAAGCGTATTCTTTGCTTGGATCTTACCCAATACGGAACCCTTTTGTGGGATAAACTGCTTCGGGACGAGGATTGCATGAGAAATGGATTGGTTTTTATCCAAGACTCTTCCGAAATTGGAATTAAACATTGTTCCCAGTATTCAGTTAAAACTTTAAGACAGCTTTTGTCTGTGTTTTGGGTAATATTTCAACAAATTGCTGATCTTATTAGTAACAAATTGAATTGAGTAGTTCATTTTGTTCACAGCATGCATATCCCGTAAGATTTAAAGCTGTTTATTTTATAAACAGTCCAAAAATGCTGTGTTGGGCACTGAATTTGGCAAGCATTTTCTTCCCAAAGAAGCTAACTGAAAGGGTGATTAAATTAAATATATTTAATTTTGAGAAAACTTCAATTGACATTAACTTTTTTAAAATAGCTAACCATAACCTCTGCGGATGCTGGTAATGAAGCCTTGTATGATGTGATTCCGAAAGAAAACCTGCCAAAATTTTTAGGTGGCACTTTGGAAGTAGAAGAAGCAATGGATTATGACATGATTGTATCATAAATTTCTAAAAGCACAATAAAATTCCATTTTTCAATGATTTTTTAAATTAATCAAGGTTATTTATAATAAACGGCAATATTCACATGGATCACGTGATTAGCATTTTACAATTTATTTTATTCTAAACCTTGGAAATTTCATCATCATTATAGTTTAATCGGAGAAGAAAATGTATAGACTTTCCTGAATTTACTAAACAAACCAATTTTTAATAATTTTGATGAACTTTATGGCCTTCACTTTGATTGTTGACCTTTGATTCTCCATATACGGTTTATCATTTGTAGGTAGCTACAATTGCTATTGCTATTATGGCTGTATATTAAACTTACTATAATATCAACTCAATTCGCAACAAATGGGTACAGTTTACAGATTTCGTAACTTGTTACATAACTGGTTTTTCCAAGGTCAGTTATTTACATAAAATCTCAAGTCAATGTTAAGATAGGTTCGCTTCTTAGCAAAGTTTTAAACCCGATAAACTCCAGCAAGTTTAGTCTTTGATGAACCCGAGAGGAATTAGTAGGAAACTTGTGCCATTTTTGCTAGTTGTGTTGTGTACTGCAAAATTTTATCAAAATGAAGGATATTTCTTTGAAATTTTTAAACAATGAAGAAAAGGAAGGCCTGAAAGAAATCAAAAGATTGCGTGATGGTAAATTATTAAAGTTTTATATAAAAATCTACTTAAAATTAAAATCTGATTATATGATTGATTGATATGGTTGATTCTAGATTACTTGAAAGAAGGAGCTAACGGACGGAATGAAATTGTGTTTGAATACCTCAAAAATGTTGATGACAGTTTTCTACTCCAGTTCTTGTTGGGGAGGAAAGGAAATCTGGAATATGCTTGGCAGACGGTAAAATCAATAATTTCTATATATTTTTTTTACTTTAGTTTAAAAACTACATAAAATTTCTTAAAAAGTAGATCCAGAGGTATGCCGAAGTTAAACTGGTGAAATATCCGCAAATGTTTCCTCCAGTCCTTCCTCCAGAGCTTGTTCCGGTACGAGATTGCTTAACAATTTTGAAAGTGAGGGATGATTTTGGCAGAAGAATCGCTGTTTTTAATACAAGTAAGGTTTTTATTTAAGACGTTTTCCACCGAATGAAAGCTCTCTAATAAGGGTTTTATTATAGATTGCTGGGATGTAAGCCAATATTCTTTGTTGGACATGGCGAGTGTTGTAACTCTCGCCTGGGAAAAAGTGCTTCGGGATGAAGACAGCGTTCGAAATGGTGTAGTTTGTATTCAAGACTTTTCCAACCTTTCAATTAAGCAGTGTGCTCAGTATTCAGTGAAGAATATTAGACAACTTCTTTCAATATTTTGGGTAAGAATTTAAACTTCCTTGTTTTTGAACTATTTTAAAATTTTAATTAATTATTTTTACAGCATTCCTACCCAATACGATTCCAAGCTGCGTATCTCATCAACACACCGAAAATAATGGCTTGGGCTTTATCTCTTGCAAAATTATGTTTCTCGAAGAAAATGGCAGCCAGGGTTAGCAATTTAACATTTAATTCGAAGAATGAATGTTCTAAAATAAATAAATAACCAGTAAAATACAATTGTTTTTTACGTTTTTAGCTTTTAATTTGGCCTGCAGAGGAAGGATATGAACCTCTTCATCAAATATTTCCAAAGGAAGTCCTGCCAAAGTTTTTGGGAGGTGATTTGGAAACGAAAGAAGCGGCGGATCCTATGATGTTTGTGTGCTAAATACGACTGATAATTTTCAAAGCTGGAAGATAATTGATTAACTGTGAAAGAGTTTTACTGTCAATCCATAATACTCGTAGTACAATACCTATATTTTACCATACACCATAATAATGTAGCCTAGTTATTTTGCTTATAAATATATAAGCTTTAATCATAATTTAATAATTTTTAATGTCTTTACCAGAAAGCATCAATTAATGTACTTGTCGCTATTTAAACATTTAAAATTAATTTTGTTAAATATGAAATAAAAGGAAGCATCGTAGAATTAAACAATTTCTATGTTTAGGTTCGTTTTATTTATCCCAAGTTAAAACCCACGTATACCAGTTTTATAATAAAAGTAATTTAATGTCCATCTATCATTTATCCGCAGCGAGTAAAGCTTTGTTCCAACAACAGTGTTTAATACGAACCGTGTAGGTTTCAATCATTTTTTATTATCAATTTAACAAATGTTCATCAAAGAGTTTGGGAAAGATTAGATAATCAAAATGATTAAATATAACTTATTTTTGGGACAATAAAAAGATTATTAGATTAGGTTTTCAATTATTCATTTATTTCAGTAGCGTAGTACCGGTTGGACTATATTCCACTTTGTGATCGATTAAACCTTCGAATAAAGTGGTTATAAGTTTGTCTTGTGCTGCTGTTTTTGTTATTAAAAAACGTCATAACTAACAAAATATGCTAGATACGGATAAATTAATTACCGAAGAACGGCAGGGTTTGATACATATCAAGTACTTGCTCCAAAGTGAGTGAACCCATAAAATTATTATTATTTCCAGTTTGCTCATTTAAAATAGTATTTCCCTGAATAGAGTTCATCGAAACAGATGAAGACTTAAATGAAAGAGTGAAAGAATTTTTAGAAAACGACGTAGATGATGAGTTACTCCTTCAATTCATACGTGGGAGAAAAGGGGACCCAGATTGGGCATGGGAAACGGTAAACGTTTTTAAATACTGGTTTTAAATTAAATTTAAAAACTACTATTAAATATTAATCTGATTACAGATGAAAAATTATTCGGAAGCAAAATTCGTAAAATTTCCGGAAATGTTTCCAACAGAGCTTCCATCAGAGTTGGTTTCTCTTCGAGATTCACATTCATTAATTGTTCTCAAAGCTCGGGATAATTTAGGCAGAAGGATTGTCATTTTTAACACAGGTTTTAAATATGAATAAATTATTGAAGGCGTGACTTTTTAAAATATTGTTTATGTTGAATAGCGTGCTGGGATATAAATCAGCATTCTTTAATGGACATTTGCAAATACGCGAGTATTTTATGGGATAAATTAGTTCGAGACGAAGTAAATACTATTCGGCATCTCATTGCAGTTTTTGGAGTATGTTTTATAATTTTTTAAGCCCTTTCAAGCTATTTTTTGTCTTTAATTAAAGTTTTAATTTCATAGCACGCGTATCCTATACAGTTTAAAGCAATGTATTTTGTAAACGCTTCGAAAATTTTGTACGGTGTTTTCTCACTGGCTAAACTATGCCTACGGAAAAAACTTTCAGAGAGGGTGATTTAATAACATTTTGTATTTTAATGACTTGTTGAATTTTGCACATTGTTTTAAACTGTCTTTTATATTTTTTGCAAGATGACAATGTGGTATGAAGGCACTGGCTACGAAGAACTTCACACTGTTGTTCCAAAAGAAGTACTGCCAGCGTTTTTAAAAGGTAGTTTAAACGTTCAAGATGCATTGGATACGACAATGAGTTTATGAGTTTAAATGCAACACAAGGGAAAACACAAAGAGAAAAACAAGGAAATCGCATGACAAGGTTTGAAAAATATGTAATAAAATGCCCTAAAAACACAACGCTGACGTTTATGATGAAAAATCGTTTGTTATCGGTTTGAAAAACAATAAAAATAAAAACTAGGAAGCGAAATGTTAAAAAATGTTCTAGGTTGGAATAGGTGGAGCTTTTTTTATAAAAATGGAAAATATGTCGTAGTTTTAAAAATGTGACGCAATAATTTAATTGTATAATGAAATGTGACAAATGCGAAATTACTAGATGCGTACGCAGTTCACTTTTCAAACTTCTATTTTATATGCTTAATTATTAACCCAATAACATGAATCATTGTTTGTTTTACAACAAAAGAATAAAAAGAACTTCTGGATTCTGAATAGAAATGAATGAAAACCCAGAAGCGGACAATTTTATGCGTTTGTAACAAACGCGTCGGCTTTATGTAAAAAATTACGTAGAATAAAAATGGAGCAATTGAAACATTACGCAAACATGAAATGCTGGAAATGAGCACAAAAATTAGTAAACAGTTACATTTCTACAATTCTCAGATGATTTGTAAACATTTGTGAGAATTTGTTGAAGCAATTCCGTCATCGTCTTATCATTTTTGTTCCCATTCAAATGTTAAACACACTTCGTGTGATGCGGGCTTTTTCCTATTCAAAAAGTTTGCAAATTACTTGGATTTTTGCATGTACAGAAACACGTATACCTAAACGCGAGTAAGAAAGACAAACAAAGAAGGTAGTTTGAAAAATGAATAAGTAAAACTGTGGCTCAGTAATAGCGTGAAACTTAAACATGTTTACACAATATTGATTTTACAAGCTCATCCTCATCATAAAACGATTTCCAAGAACGGTGAACTCCCTGGACGTGAGTAATGTATGATTACAACTTATGACGTGCATGCCAACAGCTAATTATTAATAAACTAATTAAAACCAAATGCAAAAATACAAATTTTGTCTATTCTTTTAATCTTCTGCTTAATGAGAATACCAAGAACAGATCTTGTTCACGTATTTAACTTGTTCTTAAGAAAAAACCTGTTTACAACTTTTGCCGTGAATCAAAGCCATTTTTTAAAAAATGAGTTTTTTGACAGGTAATGCAATGCAAAAATTGTGTTAATGATGGATACCTTCCTGTAATAACTTTAAAGTACATTTTACAACTTTTGCCGTGAATCAAAGCCATTTTTTAAAAAATGAGTTTTTTGACAGGTAATGCAATGCAAAAATTGTGTTAATGATGGATACCTTCCTGTGTAATAACTTTACATGTGGTTATGCTAAATCAAAAATATCTTCGGCTGAATGTAATAAAAAGGTGCATTATAAAGATTGGGCGGTGTGGGGAATTACATTTTTCTATGTTTTAACTTTTTAACTTAAATGAGCAAAATTGGTATGACTAACCTTGACTTTGAGCTTTGCATACAGCGGCACATGCAAAAAATAGACTTGTAAATGTTTTTAAAGCGTTTATCAAGTATTTTTGTGAAGAAACCACTTCCACGAACTATTAACTTTTTTATTCTGTTGACGATGATGTGATAAAATGCGATGGATCCAAGATGAACTGGGATTAGTTTATTTTTAAAATGGGATAATCCACATGAGAAAAAATTAGCATGACAAGAGCGAGATTTTGTTTACCTAAAAAAGATTAAAGAGCGGCTTTTTGATGAAATATAAAAGCAATCTGTTGGAGTTCTTAAGCTTCAGTCAAGCATCAACTTCTTCAGAGAGAACATCATCAGTGAACAACCTGCAAAGACTAGACAATTACTTGGGATTTCCAGAATAAATTAATTTTAAAAGTTTTAAACATGGCTGGAGGAAAATCATTCACTAGTTTAGGAGTGCAGTTAGCTTTTATTGTGGTTATTTACACGGTTACTAAATCCAGTGCACAAGGCTGCTTCTGTACATTTCAATATGACCCCGTCTGTGGGTCGGATGGTCAAACCTATGGAAATTCTTGTCAATTGCAATGTGAAACGGAAAGGAATTCAAGTAAGTTTAAGTAATAATTTTTGTTAAGTTTAGATAAAAATACAAATATTCAGTAAATTAACTTTTGGGGTATATTTAGACTTGAGACTTGTATCAAGAGGAGCTTGTGGAAGCGCAAATGCTGGAGGAAGACCTGTCTTACCCAATTTAGGACGCCCATCAAGGCAACCACAACGTCAAGGGTGTTTCTGTTTAGCTAATTACCAACCTGTCTGTGGCTCGGATGGCCAAACATATTCAAATTCATGTCAGCTTGGATGCCAAGCCGGGTCAGGGGTCAGCGTGTCTTATCAAGGGGCTTGTCGTGGGGGTTCCAGGCCCAGGCCAAGATTTTAAATATTTTCTTTTAAATTAAAATGAATAAACTCTTCTCAATTTTTTAACTAGACTTGATTAAATTTCGATATTGTTTTTCGCATATAAAACTAGCATAATGCAGACTTTTAAATGACATTTTCCCGTTTGGTAAAGCAACGCTTGGTTTATTCCGGAAAAACAAAATTCATTTTTGCAATGAGCGAGAAAAGGCGGAGGAGACTGAATTGTTGACGTGGGTGAAAATTAATCTATTTAGACTCAGCCCGTACGAGACGACAACCTCTCATGCTTTTTCACTTCTGAGACGTGAAATGCTCCAGTTATCTTGCAAATGCCGCCACTAACGGTAACAAATTCTCGCAACCGCTTCTCTCCTTTTAATTAAAACCGCTATCCATAACAATTCAAAATGATAATTGAAACGGGCATACTCAAGGAGTTCATGCTTTTATCCAACACAGCTTGGAAAAAAGTTACAGGGGTCCCGTTTACATTACACGAGGGCTCAAAAACCGTGTCAATTAATCAAAACTGTCTCCCCCCAGCATTCACTGCCTGTGTTTTGATAACCCTGGCATTCTGGAGCTACCCGATACAGGTTCCATTGGGTGTGAGGTATTATCCAGATTTACAATTGAATAACAACCTCGCCATGTTTATTGTAATGGCGGGATGGGTCTCTTGTGTAAATGCGTACTTTATTTACACCCTACTCAAGGAAAAGAACCTTCATGAGTGCTTTCTCAACAGGGTCATACAATTCGAAACTTGTCAGGTAAAAAATGAAGGACCGGCTTGGACAACACAACTGAAATCAAGGAACACCCTGAAATTGATTTTGTTTTCATGCAAACTCATTCGAATCTCTGCTGCAGAAATCTCATCTGTTGGATTAGCTTCCTGCTCCTTATTTATTCCAAGCTATCCTCTAAATCTGTCAAGGTTGTATCCATTTCGGGTAGTTGCCGATCTTTTAAAATATTTAATTGGTGGTTGGGTTAATGCTGAATGGATTTGTATAATTTTAGGCTTCATTTGGTGTCTAATTGGATATTATTTCATTTTAAAATATCTTTGCTTAAGAATAATTCACGGATTTGCAGGATGCGCTGCGCTATTCTCGGGGATTTTAACATTTGAAAGAAAATTTCAAGCGGGTTTAAACGGTCAAGGTGGAGGTAACCTTGAAAGACTTCGGTTGGTCTATAGGCAAATGCAAATTTTGGCAATGTCATTTAATAAACTTCAGTCACATTTACTAGTTTATCTTTTAACCGAGCTTGAGTTTTGTCAAGTCATCATTGCTTTGATAATACTTGGAACGAATGAAAACCCTTTTTTAAAAGGGTCATTTGCAATTGTATTGGTAAATTGCACAATTGGCTTGAATGTGGTTTACGTATTTTGCGCAAATATTTTTGAAACATCGAAAAGGTCATTTGTAAGACTTCGAAATGGTTTTGTAAGAGAGGGCCCCATCGTAATTAAGCTTACGAAAGTTTATGAATTTAGAAAATTGTTAAAATCCTGTCCATTAATTAAAGTTGAATTTGGGGGGATGAACTTTATAGAGAAGAGAACACCCGTCGTGTTCCAGAATTTTGCTGTTGCACGGTTAATTGATTGTCTGTTGTTGAAATAGTTTGAAAAACAAATTATGCAAAAGTAGTTAAGCACCTACAACTTAAAATTAAAGTATCATGTTGGAATAGAACTAGTCTAATCACAGGTAACCTAATATTTTTTTAAAAAATCATGCAGATGCCCATGCATATTTTATTGTACAAATTTTGCAAAATATGCTAAACTTGCGTCAGCCAGCAGCATAAAAACAAAATTGTTATAGATAGATAGCTTTTATTAACGTGTTGACAAATCATTCACATAATTATTGAAGTAAGGTACATATTGTTCTGATTCTAACACGGTTAACAGTATAGCGATAATGACAAAAATTATTAATACTGCATAAATTACAGTGAATAGATTATTTAATTATTAAAAAAGCCGATAATGTTACACATAATGTCAATTAAAACAGTTAGCTTGTATAAATTTTATACTTGTCATCAACAATTAGTAAAGAGCTACCATTAACAAAGCTATACTTTTTATCGCTAAAATATTTACTCTTTTTACAAATTTTTTTCAGACCTCAATGAAGGTCCACTGAACACTTTTTTCAAAACTGTCGATTGCCTAGTTTTTACTTGAGGAAATTTAAACCTAAACCTACCTACTACATTATAGTCTCTTAATATTTACAAACATTTAAACACAAAAACAGCTAAACCCGACGAAAGTCAGCAAATTATATAATTTTCTAGTAAATCAGTTATTTTATGTTTACCAATATAATATTACAGGAAATTAAACTTTTTAAGCAAATACCTCTTCATCGAGTACAATCGTGTCAATAGAATAGTTTTAGCATCTCTGAGAACTAACTTATTTT
>JAHZNK010000661.1:0-11460 GCA_027744615.1 Lepidocyrtus cf. nigrosetosus NNG-2020 | reverse complement strand
CGTTTTAAAAGTTTTTCTTTGCAAAAGACTTGGAAGTTTTTATTCTAACCACACTGTACATATCTACATACTTTTCTTGCACTAGCTGTTACTCTTGTAAAGTTGTAAAAGTTTTGAATAGTAGACAACTTACAAGGACATCCTATATTTTTTGTCGTAGTTCAAAAGAAAGGCACAGAAAACGAAAGTGTAATTTTTAGTAAAACCTTCCATTTCTAAATTCACTCTTTTAAATTTCTTTTTAGGATGATGATACAGTCATTTCCCTTGATATTATGCATGCTTTATGAAACTTGGAGTAGTAATAGTAGTATGCAGCAGTTACAAAGAAAAATGTTCATAAAGTATAAAGACCTTACAGTTTTTTGGCAAGGGATAGCATAACATGACATATACCTAAAAGTACCACAGAAACTTTTTGTCTGCTTAAGAAAAAAAGTAACTTTTTCATCCAGACAAAGCTCTCATAATATTAGTTGTAAGTACTTGCACAGCATCAACATCAACCTAAGTCCATGGAGAACGTGTGAAAAAAAGCAAAGTTGAGTGGAAGGAAGGACATGACGATTAGTACAAGAGGAGAGCAACAGTACTTCTCAAAAGCCTTACTCTTCAGAAAACTTTGTTTTGTTCTTCACTCTTTCACTCCAAAAAAGCTACAAGCAGAAGACAATTTTTGCTGACTTGTTTATCGCTGCCATTATACTACACGTTGTTGGAACTAGAGCCAAAGTAATGTTTAGTACTTGCCTTTTTGCCAAGCTCTTCTAGTCCGTTTTGACTTTTGTGTGTAAAATATTGGCACGTTGCATAAATGAACAATTTAGAAAGATAATGAGTGCACCCAACTTTTATTGCTAAAGAACATATTTCTGAGGTACAAAAATTTCCAAATTCATATTCACTATACTTGCATGATCGTTCATGCAAGTACAGGCTGAGGATTGCCACCAAAGTGTGGATTATGACTAGAATTATATTTTCAAAAGTATATTTTTGGTTTTGCAATTTAGAGAAAAGAAGACCAACCATGAGAAGGATGGATCAGCTCAAATGGAGCTTAACCCTGTGAGAATATATCAGCCTGAACTCTGAAGTGACTGCCACATTTAATCCATTTATCAGTGACGATCGAGATAATGGTTTATGGAAGAAGGAGGAGAGGAGCAAATTTATGAACCAAAAGCTTTTTTATCATCCATTTATTGAAAGAAAATGACTACCCTTTTAATTCGATTCAGCTAATGCAATCATTAATTCATCCTTACCTTACATTACCAGAAATAGATTTTTGATGATAAAATGATGTTTATTTTTTAGAAACGATTCTATCATTGGGTTCTCTAATCACAGAATCACGATGAAAGTGGTAAGTCTGATGGATATATATTTTGATTAAGACAGCCCACGTCAAACTAGCGACTTAAAATGCATTATCATGTGACGCTCTGACACTGCTTTTCCAACCAAGACCAAATGCTTTTGTTTCTAGTCGAGTTGGCAATAGATCGCAGGAGTGCGAGTATTGTAAATCCGTTAGAATTTAATGGGTCTCGAGAGAGTGAGAAAGGGAAGAGAGAAAAGGAATGAGACACGAGTTGGAATGCTAAGCATGCATAACGCTTCCTCTTCCGTTTTCATTTATATTCGTTAGTGACATATGCGAATAATGTTTGTAACGAGTCAACCTGCAATGCAATAATACGGTTAATACGTTTAAATAATTTTAGACTCCTAAATACATTAGCCAAAGAGAGAATATAAACAAGGGAAAGAAGGGGTACATAAGGAAGAATTGCAGTCAGGCAAAATAAAAAATCTCTTTCCCTATAGTTAATGTATTGTTTTATTTTATCAGAAGCAAGTGCAAGTGTTGATATCATTACGATTTTACAGCTATTATTATTTGTGGGATCACATGAAATCAGCAGGGAACAAAAGAAAAACTTTCCCAACCATTTTTTTATGTTCCTCAGCTGTTCCACTCATTCATCTCCTTTTTGTTTAAAAACTAAGAATAAAAAAACTGATGGTAATGAGGACTACGATTGGGTTGGGACTGACAAGGAGAAATAATAATAAAAAGTTTTGTTTTTGTATCTAACTCACGAGAATATAAAAAGGAAAACTTTAAAAAGTTTTAATGCCAGGGAATAATCACTGATCATGTTTTTCCTGCTGTGTCTCTCTTTCTTTTGAACGCAGGGCATATCTTTTTTAGCCATTATAATTGATCCATGATGCAGAATGCAACCATGTAATAATAATATCATCAAGCGTCTCTTCAACTGCTGCTTACTTCCTTCCGTGCCGCCCCAAAGAAAGAAGGACTCATCATCAGCTTCGAGGGAAATGATCCTTAGCATTTTGTCATTCGTTGTGTGCGGCTGTGTGGCTGCTACTAATGCTGGTTTCGCACAAAAAAATGAAAAAAGAATGAAAAGAAGCAAATGTAACGTCATCGCTCATTCTATTATTTTGTATTTTTATATGCCAGCAGAGATAGTTATGAACCTACCGCAGAGACAGAGACACATCTTTCATCATCATAGGCTAAATTCATTTAAAGAACACAAACAAGGCACACGCACACACAAAAAAATTGAGAGAGAAAAGAAATGAAGCTTGTCATCTCCATTTGCAACGGTGAAAGATATTATATGAGCCCTCGAGATAGTTTACAGCAGTAGCACCGATAGCGGTGATAGTGGTACTGATGGGGACGTGGAAAAGCGAGACTTTCAGCCACGCGTTCTTTGTTTCTGGACAAAGTCCCATTATTATTTAAAGGTTGAAAAAAACTACAAATGAAGAGAAACTTGTCCAATAATATCGTCAGAATGAAATAGCTGCAACGTTTGAGTTGACTTTTCATTGAAACTATTTATTTTTGGGAGTTTATACAAACATACGCCTGCAATAGAGTGTAGACATTATCAAGGTATATAACTTGCTTCCTTTCTCTTTAGATCGATAGATTTTTTGCTATAGGTGGACTTTAATAAGCTTAGCTACCCGTATAATTTGATCCTGTGATCCGTAACTATTTTCTTTGGAAAGAGGAAAAAGTAAGTGAAGTACAACTGTAGGTGGTACTTCTCTACTAGAATCCAAGTAGTTTCATCTAGAAAAACCTCTAAAGTACTTCCTCGCTTCTACAGGATTACTTTAGGCTACTATTACATCGATGAGGATGTTGATGATAGGAGTGAGTGAGCACTTCTTGTGTATTATTGTAAAGCCTTGTGGAGCTTTAAGTTACCTGCTTATCACATCGAAACTACGGGCCAACACAACAAAACTCAATTTATCATTTCTATGCTCACGTTTTTTCCTCTCATATTTCTAAAGCGATCAATGCAATGTGACCATTGACCACTACCGCTGTTGTATTTTTCAAAAATAATAGTGGCAAGTAGCAGGAATCATGTGAAAATCACTTTTCCTCGTCTCCAATTTCACTAACCATGTTAGTCTTCTTACTATTTTCCAAGAAACTATGTCAAATTCTAAATCCATTATGTATCACAGTAGTAAAGAAACCTATTTGAAACAAACTTTTAAACCTTTCCCTTGTGGTGATGATAACGATGGCAATGGTGGTAAGAGCAAGTAAACAGTCCCAGGAATATGGTATGTATTCCTTTTTCGTTCGATTGGAAGAACTGTTTGAATAGATCCGAAATGGCTTTGTAGCTTTTTTCTACTCCGTTGGTGGTCTTTGGTTTTCCAAAGAAAATGTTTTTTTATTTTGTGTTCCTTTTTTGCTCTAAATATCAGTATGAAACGCGTGCCACAAGTTAAATTGAATTTGGAAAGCTTTACTGAACATGGACAAAAAATCCACATAAAAATTCTCTCTACACACCATTCGCACATATTTTGCGCCTTTGCATTTCTTTTTCACATAGGTAGAAGAAAAAGAAGCTGGTCAGCCAGTATTTGCACACTTTTACTAGTTTTATAGACTTGACAAGTAAATATTTTACCTCGGGTCAGTTCACTCTTTCATCTTCACTGTCAATAGAAAAACGGATCTAATATATGAACTGCTTCGACACAATAGACGCACACACAATTCAGATGGTCTTTTAAAATGGTAAACGTTGAGAATCACTACTACTTTTACGGTTCGGTATCTGAAACAGCTTCGTCGTTGCTGCTGTCAGCAACACAAATGAAAATTAAAGGACAAAGGAGAAATGAGTAAAAGCTGGTTCCTTTCTTCCTCTTCTTCTGTCATGCAGTAGAATGCCATGATGCCATGATTTCATGGAAGTTTATGACTGTAGCATAATCTACTACTGTTTACTATCTCTGTCTAGTTTGCCTATTAATAGAGCCGGAAGAGTTTATGAATGACTAGGGCACAGTTTTATCTTGTCTTCAGCATTAAACCATTTTATTTTATAGTCCATTTATAGTAGGTTGATCTTGATACGGATGACGATGATGACAATATCATTCTTCCTTTTTATTCATCCATGTTGAATTTATGATCTTTTCCCATGAAGATTCATGCAAACTTTTTTTGCTACTGGTCCTGTGTAGGAAAAGCTGCTGATGTGTAACAACATGAAAAGACCACAAACGACATACGTACCAAGTCACTCATGTAAACTAGTAATTTTAAACGGAATTCATTGTCTCCTTTTACTTCTATGCCTAGCCAAACAAATGATATGCCTTTTGGCACAAATTTATTATTACAGAAGTGGTGTGTGTGAGTGTCGTCGATCGGTGAGAACAGAGAAAATACCAGGGAAAGTGGAATGAAAGGGATCGATGTGAAATGTGATGGGTGAATGGAAAGATGGATTGTGCTCACCTAGATATTGCTTAGCTTGCAAAATAAAAGCCAAATACCAAAGTGAATATAAGCATAATTTTATATTGCATAAATGTTTCAAAAATTCCTTTATAGCGAAAAATGTTATATATTGTCATAAGTCAAATAGACAATTTGACCGAGTTATTTAACTACATACTTCAGAATAGTAAGGAATAGAAAGTCACTTGTCTTCTAATGCCAGATTTGGCAATCAGCTCGTTTTCTTTCTCTTCTGCAGACTTTTGTTTAAACTGCAGCACTACCACAGCATCACCATCACACTAGTCAACTGCGGCGGAAGCAGACCTGCTGTAAATATGAAAGGAAAAGTATGTCGAGAAAACCAGGATGGAGATTTGAGATTACAAAGGGACTACCATAGTATGTATTATATTTACAACCGGAGTGGGACCTTATCATAGACATAATTGTCTATACCTACTACCACTATATCATTTTAACTGTTTTTAGGCTGTTGTCAACTTCACTTATTCGCTCCATCAAATACAGAACAAATTGATGCGACGCTGCACTGCATTGATTTGTATAAGCTTCATACTGTAACAATTTTTCATTGCTATCTTTCCTGATAAAATATTTTCGAATGGTAGTCTTAATCGGATCAAAAATCACTTTTATTTTATTTTTATCATTGCTTGAATATTTTGATTAAACAGAATTGAATGCATATAGAATAAAAATACTGATGCGTAAGGCGATGATCATAAGATTCAAACGGTGCAAGTCACGGTTTTTGGATTTTAAACATTATGCAAAGTGGTAGACAAGCGATTACAAGATAAGGAAGCTTCCATGCGGTTTTCTACTGTTGTAAAGTGTTACGTTATGCTGAAAATGAAAATAATCCAACTTCCGTAACAAGAACTGTGCTTTTACTTCTAACCTTTTACCAACAGCAGAAAATTCCATATTCCATAGGCAATTTCATCACATTGCACGCACACATCCTGGAACCAAAACGTATCATGCCCATCAGGGAAAGCAATATCTACGGTAGAAGCTTGATGAGATAGTTTCTATTCTGACATTTCGGCTGAGTAAACAATATTTCATGGAGAAACAATGCGGAAAGAAGAGTTAGAAACTATTCGGGAAAGAGTTTTAATTTCTTCCCCACTATCAGAATAACAAATAAACCTGAATGCAAACGCCTTTATGTATTTTCCTCAACCGCTGGTTACAAACAAGTTTGCTAATGTAAGTTTCTCTACGCAAAATGAAATTATTTTCACTGGAGACAATGCGGAAAAAAAGAGGTGGAGAAGGAAGAATGATGACGATGACTGTTGACGGTTTGCAATAATTAGTTAAGACCAATAAGTACACAAAATGTGTGTTTAAGCAAGTGATGATGATAGGAGGAGCAGATCTGACTAATGCGAATGATAATAGATATAGTTGAACAAAATGCGGAAATGCCAAGTTGGCTTTCCATCAACTGTATGATTAGCAGGCAACTTGGTAAAACATGTAACCGTCGTAATTTTGCTGAAAACCTAAAATGATGAAACACAATTTGAAAGAACGGCTGAGTCCCGTAAAATCTGCGTACCTAAACTGCAGACAAGTCTGAAAACCGCAAAGTTAGTGATCATCGTATTTGTATGAAGTAAAGGATAAAATAACCAGCTTAACCTCATAGTTCTTCCCAAGGAAATGGATTGACATAAATACATGTCTAAAGATTTCAAATTTGTTTTTATAAAATCGCCAATCATGCTAAAGTATTCCAAGAAATCAAAATAAGAAACTACGCAAACATGGTAGCAATCAAAAGAAATTTCCCAAAGCAAAAAACAAGCACTTATGTGCGATATACGTACAATTGAACGAGAATTGCTAATAATTAATTATTGACAGGCTAAGTGCATCTACCATTTATGAATTAGTGTCAAAAACACTAATAATTTATAAGAACTGTAATGATCTCGGCCTTGGAAATTTGTTAGAGATAACGATTTGTGAGTGCTTCCAAGTTTGCTCATTATTAAAACATGGTTTCCCGAATACCTACAATTAGAAAAAAACGTACCCTCAATCCCCAAAAAAGAAAATTGATTTTGCCAAGATCTTTTCTTCCATCTACAGAGTGTAAATTTTGTATCTATAGTCTAAAAGATCTGAACTGCAAGGAACAAATAAATGAACTCTGTAGAAAGTTAGTAAGACGAAACCACAAAATTGGGAAAGTAGCAAAAGACCCGTATGAATAAGATAAATCATATGCCAATTGAATTTTGTAGAGAAGCCAAAAGTGTGCAACTGTTTGCCTATCGTCGATTTCTTCCTGCTCACATTATTTATTTTAGAACATAGTTCCAGAGAGCAGGTTTGCTTTGCTCCCATAATAAATAAACAATCTTGGAAACTTGGCCAAAATTTTGTTTTCTTTTTCAGTTCAGGTTGTCTTCTCACAGGCAGAGTTTTTAACAGTTTCGTGAACAAGTTTTCGCAAGTGCATCTAGCTAGGCTCTAAATCTCACACCACCCTCAACAATCTTTGAAAACTCGCAGCAAAGCCAATCTACTGATTGTCTCTGCTCTATTTGTTTTATCGGAAAAATTAGGTCAGAAAAAGTTCACACAAAATCTTGAAAGTTTACTGCTTTTAATAGGCGTTGTAATTACATAATTCGGTAGCATAGTTCGATGCAATAGAAAATTCCGTGGAATAGCTCGGCCATAATGTTGTCATAAAGAATGTCTGTCCTATATACTCCCATAATATGTATGTACATGATTACACTAAATTGATTTCCTGAGAATAAAAATTAATATTTAAAAAGATTTTCCCAATTGTTTGTGTAGCCATTATAAAGAATAACTTGATAGTTGATACTGGATCAACTTTCATTCAATACGATTTGATATTCGCGGACAAGTAGCAAAGGCAAGCTCACTTCTGATTTTAATGAAGCATTTCATCCTATTCTATTTTTGTCCAGAATGAATGAATAAACAGCGCTATTACAAGTCTGTGCTTACTAACGGTAACGAACAAGAGAAATGGTTTGACACGCGTAGAGCAATATTTTTATGAATTCATCCCGATATGGGAAAGGAATTTCTGGTAATGATGTGGCCTAATATAAAAAATACAATGAGATCATTCATATGTAACATAAGGATAATCCAAATGGGATAGAAGAGTAAATAAAGCAATGTATCATAGATTGTCCCGTCCCATCCCCGCGTACCATGACTTATCCATTTATGTTTGATTTTGTACACTGCAAAAATAGTTTTTATTTACAAATACGCGTGGATGAGAGATTTTTGTTGTGAGAGTTCTGGGAGTGAAATTGATACTTTGATGCTAATGAGCGTAATAATGATCATCTCCGTCAGTCATCTAACCATCGATCCTTCCCAAATAATGATTTATTCCGTATATCTTTTCCTTTCATTCGATTTATTTCATTAGGAAGAGAAAAATTGAGTCAGTATTATTTCCTCTGGTGTACGTTGTGTCTCTGTACATGTCACTTCCCATCAGAAAGCAAATAAACAAAACAGCAGCGGTTGAGTTGACAGTGAGCCAACCTCCGGTAGAACCAATTTTTTCTTTTAGGCGAAACAACCGTAAAATGCAATATATGGACAAGTTATGATACTATTGCCGAAAGACGGTTGACAAGTTAGCAAATAGGCATGAAAAGATCCAAGAAACCCGGAATTTAAGAGATACGTGGCGCAAAGTAAATGAGTTAGTGGGAGCATCACATAAGTGGAAGTTAAGGAATGTATTAGAATAGGAGAATATTCTTATGCAGGTATTAAATTTTCCTTAATTTACTCTTTCCATTCATTCCGGCATAGCATATCCATAAATCATTCAATTACACATTTGCATGCCAATCTCATTTTCCTTCATGAGCATTTTCAACCACCGTTACTTCGTTTCCTAGTAGTACAGTATTATTGTTGCTGCTTGAAATGAGACGACCGGCCTTATTGAAAAGATGGGTCTTATAAACAAGCGAGTCAACTGCCTGTTTTTTCTTTCCTACATATTTGCATGCCAATCTCATTTTCCTTCATGAGCATTTTCAACCACCGTTACTTCGTTTCCTATTAGTACAGTATTATTGTTGCTGCTTGAAATGAGACGACCAGCCTTATTGAAAAGATGGGGCTCATAAACAAGCGAGTCAACTGCCTGTTTTTTTCTTTCCTTACTAATATTTGTTACATCTTGCTTTAGCTGCTTATGCCTTAGTTAGCAAACGTCGTGACAGAAAGCTCTTTACCTATTTATTTCATCATTTATTCCCTCATAAACTTTTCCCACTTTCTTCAATAAGCAATGAATTTTATGAATATTGTTCAACGTTCACTCCCTCACTATGTAAGTGTGGTCGTACTTATTCACAAAAAACCAATCAGGCTTTCATGAACTACAAGAATTGAAAAATAAGAAAAGCATTCAAACCTATTGCTGGTCATCATAATACGTAATATAGTATTAGGTATTTTTTCTAACAGTTCAGCCTAAAGTTTTCCTTTCAATAAACACCATCATCAACAACAACAACCTAAACTTTTTAACAAGGAAAGGAAAACATTTTATAGAGAATAAAATAGTAGAAACCTACAATTTTTATTCTCTTTTCAAAATCATTTCTCAACTTTTTAATGAAAGTTCACACACTTCGTGCACAATGGCAGTTTTAGTGGAAGAAAAATATTCAATGCTCACCTCTTTACAATAAATAAAATGGTAAGTGGGCTGAGTAATAGACGGATGTAGGAAGGCATGAAAATGGCTACCCGTTTTAGCCTTGATGAAGGCACTACTTTGGATATTTTAGGTATAAACAAGAAAAAATGGAAGGAAAACTTGGTTTGGTTTACGATGAGGAGAAAGATGTGTTGGAATTCAATAGATTACGGATTGTGAATTACGTGTACTTTCTCCTCTAAAAATTATTATATTGGTTGGTTCACATCGCTAAACTGTACACTTCCCACTACACACCATGGGGTAAAGCCATAGCTTAAATTGGCTGGATACCCTGCTGCTTATTCATTTTCATAGTAAACCTAGAGAAAGCCTTCTCACTTACTTTCTCTTTCCTAAAATGTGTTTTAGTGAAAATTTGTGATATTTGGTATTTTTAGAATTTTTCACCTCGTTATGAAATGCTTATACTGTATGATAAAAAACACAGAACACACTAAAGTACCTCTGATATGCATTTCTTTCCAAGTAAGCGTACAACTTTATTCATTGTCCGGGAAAATTTATAAAATGGTTTGTAATTTAAAGGTTTGCTTTACAAGAAAAGTCTTTGAACTCATATTTTGTCTTCTTATCATTACTAAAAGTTCGATTTCTTATCGTATTGCGTGAGTATAGAGTATGCGTAGAACATGTATAAAATATCACAAAAGAATTGCGGCCTTTTCAACTCCGCCAAATTATGAAAAGCACAAATTGTTTAAAAAAAAGTGTCGTTGGACAGGACAGTTGCCAGCAAACGCATACTTTTTTGTTAGCAACAATTGAAAAGGAGCAACCACGTTAATAGAATAAGAAACCAAGGAATGGTTTTAAATTATAACGCGAGTAAAATATTCAAAGGATTGAAAAGAAAGCCAAGTTGCGGCACACGCTACAGCACGTCACCCATTCTTTCAAACAAGTTTCAATTAGTGAAGGATGTCTTTCTTTTGGAATTATTCATTGGAATTCAAAGGACCTGGAATTGGCCTTGCCATTTTGCTTATTATGAATTCTCCAGTAAAATAGTTCCGGTTAATTGGAAATGATGTAGATAATTTCGTTGACCAGCAAATGAGCACTGCTGCAGTTTTTTTAGCCTTTAATTGAATTAATATTTGAATAGTAACTGACAGACAACATAAACTGAACAATGACATGCAAACAATTCTCTGAATATCAATTCCTATTTACTGAAATTACATTACTCAAGTTGCCCCCTCCTACGCAATTCCATAAAAGTGTTTCTAAAGAAGGAAATGAATGAAGGCAAAGTTGACTTTTTCACTTTTATTTTTAAAAGGAAGGAAATTTTAATTACACCTGCATTTAATTTTAGAGTGCGACGGATCCTTTTTTGGTGATAGGATTGCATGCAATATTATAAAAATTAATCTCAAAGCTGTTTTTTGCGTACGCGGGAACATGGAAGCCAAAAGGCACAAGCGTGCCCGCGGCCTTAGTGGAAAAAGGAGGAGGCTAGTTTGGAGAAAGTCACTGTCGTAAACCTGGCAAAATATAAGTAACAATTTGCATAATTCGGCAAGACCTTTCAAACTGTATTCTTTTACTCTCATTCAGATTAAAGAGCAGAAGAAAATACATACAACTGTACATAATTTAGCTTAAGGTTTCAACTAAAAGTTTGAAACAAGAAGGAAAAGTGAAGCGAAATTCTCTTGGGGTATAAGGGAGATATGACGCTGGGAGCGGAACGAGAGTTAAAGTAATTTTTATGTATTTATGCATGCATATTTATATTTACAAAGCTCATTTCTCATGCACTTTTATACTTCTTCATTTCGCATTCCTTTTCTTGTCCTCCTCCTTCTTCGTTATCGGAACTGACTCTTTTGTCATATTTTATTTTTAGTTCAGTTTTTCC
>JAHZNK010000659.1:0-12729 GCA_027744615.1 Lepidocyrtus cf. nigrosetosus NNG-2020 | reverse complement strand
AGTTTTTCCGATTAAAGAAAAGTTACAAACTTTAATCTGTCATTTCTCAGAGACCAAATGGATTCGGCTAATAAAAAATGGCATTTTTTGAAGCTCAAATACTGGAGAATAAGTGTAGAAAATATTACGCTTATAGCGAATTGTCACACTTAATACGCGACTGTCAGTTTTGGAGGTAATAGGTGGCGAGGATGAAATTAAAGTAATAAATATTTGAAGAAAAGAAGAGTAATGGGTTCACAAAGGACGCGATGTCTGCTGAAGCTGCACCGGCAGAAACACCGCTGTCCCCTCAGTCTCCTTCCCCATTACATGGATTCGTGATATGGATCAGGAAGACGACCTTCGTCATTATCACAAGGTTGCTTATACTTTTAAAAGTTACAAGTAAGCTAAGTGATAAATTAAAGTTTAACTTTTGTTTGTTGTTTTAATATTTTTTAAATTGAGTTCTGTTTTCTTCCTGGTATTGCAAGGATCGAGCAGACTTTGAAGTACGTTAGGAGTATGTAGAAAGAAGCAAGTACTGAACATCCTTCGATGTATAGATCCACAACTTATTTCATCTTATGATTTTGGATTCTTCATGTATGTTTGAAAATCACGATGAGGTTTATCCAAAGGTATTTTTGTTTTGCTTTTATTTCCAAAAGTCATTATATAACCAACTAGCGAGCCTAATTCTCTATTGATATTTTATCCCGAACCAACAATGTTTGATTATGGGTTTCGTTTTTTAGATGACCAGACCCGTGAAGTTTCTTTTGCTGATGTGAACCCTTGTGGTGACTTACCGGAAAATACAAGCGCCAGATTTTCAATGACTGCGGGTAACATTGTGCTTTATCGAATTCTATTACAATCAATATTTTCATAATACTCCCAATATAATTGGTAACACTTATTTATTTGTTTGGTGCATGTAGGGGACTTTTTGGAGGCCTATGCATGCAACCCCTAATCAAAATTGTTCTTGGGACTGCTTAAACACTTGTTTCTTCATTGACTGTGCCAACAATATAACCTCTTACCTGGAAAAATTTATTCATTTACTGTTTGAAGGAGGGCGGCGTTTGGATTAATTTGGGTCCTTTATTATACCATTACTCAGAAGACTTACCCGACGAGAACTCTATAGAACCTCCTCTTGGTCTACATTTAGAAATCATTAAAAGAATTGGGTTCCAAGTTGGCGTTTCATTTGTTTTAGAAAATTAATACAACCGTCCATGTATGCAGCAAACGAAAAGTCCATGCTCTCATAGGAGTATATTTTTAGTGTGTTTGAAGCCAGTAAAAACTGAATCGCCTGCATCAGCAACGTGATATTGACATAGATACTTGTGTCAGTTGCCAGCAGCGCACGAGGAGCCCAACCGTCCGAGCTACAGTACAAACTACACAGACCATTGTCCTTCAGTAACACTTTCCTAAAATGAATGGTGCAAAAAATATTTCCCACATTCTAGTTTTAAAAATGAAATACTGCATATAAGTGATTTTTAAAAAATAATTTTGGTTTAAACATGTACTCGACTCATTTTATTCATTATTTCATTTTAATTTTAATGACCTTTAGTCTTTCCATTTTATACGATCCAGTAGTCATTATTATTATGGTCAATCAATTTGTTGGTGCATCCAATCACGCTGTTTGCCATAAATTTTGTTATTTTATGACAAATATTTTACTGCCGAAATCATTATTGAATACGATATTGTTGGGAACAATAAAAACGTTTACAAAAGGTACGTAATGCTGGATTTTCATATATATTATGCGTTTCATTTTTTCAGCTTTAATCTGCTTCTAATAAATGTCCATAATTCATACTACCTACTACCTATAATACATGATGTATTTGTGATAGTAGTGATGAGATTCATATCCTTCATGGAAATTATTCATGCATGAACGGTAGATTGTGAGCAAATGAGCTAGATTTTATTATTGCCTAATGAATTGGGGATATCCAATATATTATGTACATAATTTGTAATTTGACACAATATTGGAGAATCATTCGTGTAGCGAAGCCTAATTAAATACCGAACCGGAATACATATACTTTTGATTGTAGGATATCTGTGAGGCAGAAGGCTTTTTTAAAACGTAAACATTCCAAGTTCTTTAGTTCATGGGATTAATCAATTAGAGATATAAATCGAGTAGTACGTCGTGACTTAAAATCACGCAATTGGCAATTTATGGCATGTCTCACTTAAGGTAGTGATCACTACACACTGGGATTATTAAAGCTGTCCGTTTTGTGTAATATTGAATGTTAGTCATGTCTCTTCTTCAGAGAACTAATCATATATTTCGATAAATTCAAAATGCTCAATTATGCAAGGAATTTACTAATTACTTGTGTAGTACTACTTTATATTAATTTACACCTGAGTGCAACACTTGATAATAGTAATAAATCAACAAAAAATCTCATCGCAAAAATTGCCATAAATTCCGGAAACAAAAGCTTTACGTGAGTACTTAAATGTAAAACCACATGATCAACCGTAAAAGGTACCAAGTTAATTGCAAAATGACGTCGTCTTATGAGCTATTTCAGTTTGCGAACAAGTGAAGTAGGCTCAACAACACAATCCGTTTTGCTTGCTACCTCAACTGAGCCAATCTTATCGGAATGGGGCGGTAACTGTACTAGAAGGCATTGGGATAAATGTTCGAATTTGACCCAATGGGTTATAAGCTATGCTGTAAACATTAAAAAACCAAAACTCGGTTTCAAAACTCAGGTTATTGACTGCACCAAAGAAGCTCCAATTTGCCTGAAGAATGGATGGACAGTGACAAAATGTCAACTTTTATGTATGAAATGTAATCGAGGTATTTGAGTCATAATAAATCAATAATGATTGATCAGGCTAAGTCAAATCATTTATCATTATTATTAAAAATTAATGTTTCAATTTACAGAAATTCTTTCAAAATATGACAAGTATGTTGCAAATACAGGAACATGTTAACATTGATTGGACAGGATTACGTAAGACTCCTTGAATTGTTGCCTTGATTTGTGTCTGTGAACCCGAGTAAAAGTAAAAGTTAGTTTTTAGTTAAGAAATACTTTCACTTGTCCATACGGATTTTGTTTAATACGTACTAAAAATTTTATTGAAAATGCTGACCACATAATTTTACTCTCTATAATAATCTTAATCATAATCAAACAATTCTCATTTTGTTTGATTTGTGATGGGTATCAAATTACGCGATTTGATGGAAAATTAAACAATTTCTGGTTAAAATTTTGAAAATTCTGACATTCCTGTAATTAATCATAATAGTTGACGTATAGACTTTTTTTGCCTGCCATGCCATGTCACCCGATAACTGATGTTGTTTTACAACATACCATGAATGACGAAATCTTGCTCTTCATAACAACGGTCTTTTTGGATCCATTGTTATTGGACGGTTTCCACAAACAATAGATCAAATACCTCGAAAGGAACAATATTGAATTGGGAGGAATCAACTTGGAAGATAGTTGCTTTTAGCAATAAGCACAATTTCATTCATATTTGTTTCCCAGAGGCTAGAGGCAAAACAAATGTAAATCTATTCTTTCATTCTTTCAGTAAAAGGCATTCTTTCTTGTAAAGTTCTATTATTCCAAATAGTCTCCCATCGACCATAACATTGTGTTTTGGAGGCATGTCTTTAGCAACTTCGAATGTTTCATTGAACTTCCTTTGGAAGAAGTAGATTCAACATGAAAATGCAGAAAGAAAGCTATTTCTCCAGGCAAAGGGACCAATATATATTCAACTGATGGACTCGTGAAACCACTCACTTTGCGTTTGGTCTCCTTCGTTGCATGAAATATAGTTTGGCTCAGTTCAGCTCTGAGAGTGAAAGAGTGAACCGGCAGGAAGAGAAATAGGAAGCTTTCTCCCGCAGCGTAGCAACTTTCATATCCACTATCTCCCTTCATCCCATCTTTTGATTCCCGGTGTGTCTGCAATAGTTTTGTTTTGATCAGGTTACATTCTCCAGGAAAAAAATCTACATATCCAACAACATTGATTCTGTTTTGGGTGTTTTTTGAATTTTCTGTATTATTTCTTTCTCGTCTGATCTCAATAAGCACATTGAAACTTTCAAAGAGAAGTAAGGCACTTTGAAAAATAAAAGAAGGTGGCTTAATATGTAAAAGGAATTCCAATTTTTGATTTGGCTTCAAAGATCAAAGTGAGTGAAAGTGAAGAAACTCATCAATTCATATCATCTAATAATAATACCGTTTGACACCTAACCGTAAGAAATATAAGCTGGCTGAATACTGAAAACTTTAAGCATTTGCAAATTTAATATATCTGTCAGTCTGCCATTTGCCAATATTGAACTGGTGGATAATCAGATTCCATGTTATTGAAATTTGTGCAATGTAAACACTAAAAAAGCAAAAAGCAACTACGTTTTTCATAAAACTATTGAATTCCATAAATGAAGTTGAAGCAGTAAATGAAAGATAGCAAACTTTGTTCAAAATGAACAATAAAAAGTTTTGGAAAATTGCAAATATTATCGAATCAGTTCAAATGCTGCTGTTGCTAGTTACATCATCATCCCTTCTCATTTTGGGCCACGTGCTTCCAATGGCATTGGTAAGTGAACAGAAATTCCAACCAATTTCCCATTCCCCTTCTTATATCAAAGTCTCCCATTGTTTTAAAATGAAGTTTGGTATTCGAGATTAAGAAATGATATAAAATCGTTTAAGGCTAGAATCAACTTACTTAAGCACTGTCTCAGGTTTCATAACAAAACTTAATTCGATTTGACTTGACATACTTGTATGAATAATTTTATCGTAATCTTCATAATAATATAATAAGTTTTGGGAATTGGAGATATATTATCTAGATTGAAAAAATAAGAAATGCCTTGTGAATTAGGAACTTGCTGCAAAATCACGTACAAATGGAATCCTGTTATCGTCTTGCATGGTTACCTCATAATCCAAGAAAATAAAGTATAAAGTTGGAAATCGAGATCTCTTTAACAAGTTATTATGCATGAATGAGCAAGTAAGCTTTAACTACTTCGTATAAAAAGTTTAAAAAATCCTTCAATATTCGTTCCAATCAACATCGTCATATCATCATCATAAAAAGATTCTTTCACTCTGTGGTGCAATTTAATACTTAAGTAAAATGAAGCCCAAAAAGCTGTCGATGGTGGCAGGTTGCTGTGAATGTGGTCGTGGTGGAATTCCCTTCCTTCTTAAAAACTCTGCAATAATCTGTAATCAGATAGCAATTCAATCAAGTTTAGCTTCTTCCCTGCATGAATTTTTTGCTTCCTTTTTAATATATCGCATATCTGCTTCTAGTAAATACGATGAAAGAACTTTGGAGTGCGTGTAGGTATGTATCAGCAATAAATGGGAGAAATGGAGGAAACGACAAGGATGGCTTTATTAAAGGAAAAGTCTGATTCTTTCTCCTTCGTTTTGTAAAACCCAACAGATCCAATCTTGTTTGATGGCATTAGTTTAATTAAGAAAGAAACCCCATGCTTTCTCCTTATGAAAGAAGAATGATTTCGTATATAAATATACTAGCTCTAGTTTTATACTGAAGGAGTAAGGAATCTAAGGCTATCCCAAAGAGTATTGTTGATGTTAATAAAGAAGAACACAAATAGTTGATAAGGAAGTAAAGCCTCCTTTTTCATTTCAACATTAGCATTATTCAAGTATTGCATACGACTTTTTCCTAATAGTCCAGGGCCTTTTAACTCTAAAGAATGGTGGAAATGCTTACGATCACGCTTTTTCCAATTTTATATCTACTTTTATATTCAGTAGATGAATAATATCAATTCTATCTTTTTAATAGAGACGAATTGGAAATAGATGTAGAAATTGAGCAATTTTTAAGGTAGGTATGTAACATGCAATGATCATTATCACGCGTATAAAGCCAACCCATTGATTTTTCTTTATTCTTTCGTTCGACGTTCCTGGCAACTTTCTGACAAATATTGCGTAGGATGAAATGCTGATACTCTTATCCTTTCAAGCAGACTTTATAAATGTTCTGTCAGTCAAAGGCCATGCCGACGTGGTCATGTCAAGTTAAGTTAGCCACCACCTGCATGCCTTTTCCCATCAACTTCGCACTAGCTTTCCTACCACTGCCTCCAAACTATCTCCCTGCAGAAAGCCGCTTTCACTCACCCTCTTCTGCTTTACTATTTTTATGCTTTTGTGTGTGATCTACTCCTACATGTGTTTCTCTACACATGAAATTAATTCCAATTATGTCGATATTCTGTATACCTTTCACATGGTTTCCTGGAACGTGTTGAAGTAAGAGGAAAATTTTGTTTTACTTTGTTCTATTTTCGTGTATCACACTTTTAGTACTATTTTAAGTCAATATATGAGTCAATAACGATTGAACTTTGGTAAACATATTTACCTAATAGAAAAAGGAAACAAAAGTTTCATATTAATTAACAGGCATTTGCTGAGAGAGTTCGCAACTGTATATTTTAAACGTGAAACAAATGTAGGTATCACAACTAATTCCATGGTTTATAAATACCTGTAAGCGTTAGGTACTTTAATAGCTATAAGCTTTTCTTTTTGTTTCACTTCAATTGTTCTTTTGAAGCCGCCTACCAGGTAACATTTCCATTCGGCACAGAAATCGACTTGTGGGAAGCAAGGTATAAGACCCATTTCCGCTGTCAGTTATCATTACTTACACAAGGCAACACTTTAATCATAAACTTGTTTTTAATATGAAACATTTTATGAAAATGTTTGTGAATAATCTTTAGTTCCTCATTTTTACTACACGAAATATCATTTTACTACAGTCAAACGCAACTAGGAAAACGAAGGAGAAAGTGACAGTGACAATAAATGAAGCATGTTTTATAAATGGTGTGTTATAAAAAAAAGTCAAGTAAAATTTTTAGAGAGCCAGTAGTAAATGGCTTAAGGAGTGAAGAAAATCATCCTTGCTTCATGAAAATGGAACCTTTCTGATAGTGTGGTAGGCAGGGCTGGGCAGTTTTGTTGCTTGCTGCTGTGGTTCTGGTTCAACTTTTTTATTTCCGCTATGTTGATGATGATCATCATAGTCATTTTACTATTTCATCCATATATTTTGCTGTTAAAATCTTCCAAATTGCTATAGGAAAATAATTCAGGCGGGCAATGTCTAGGCAAACTCATGTAAACCCATTTCCTTTATTTAATGTGTGTGATGCATTTAAATGCTAGTTATAACGCTTTGAATAAATGACACGTTTTCATTCATTAGCGAGTCAACTCTAGTTCCAGAGCGGTTGGAGGGGAAGACTTGTGATGGGAACGAAACATGCATTCAAATGTGCTTCTTTTTTAGGTCAGAGGCTCCTAGTCATATTCAACCAACTTACTAAAAATTGGATAACATTTTTATAAGCATGCATACACAAACATTTAAATGTAGTATATTAGAATTTATTTTTTAAAAAAGATATTTTCTTTAATAAAATTTTGCATGAAATATGTGGGTGTATTTTTTGCAAGAGAAATAGGTAGTAGTTGAGCATGTTTGGCTCCCTTGAAAGCTCAAGCATGTAATAAAGCCACTTCTTTCACCAGAGCTGCTGTTTAAAAAGCCTTTTCGTAGTTTTAAAACAACTTGCCCGTTTCTTTCAGGTAAAAAGCTTATATCACTCCCTTGCATGCATGGTATGATCTCATACATAATCGTGTGAAAAGGCGAGATGAACATGAACTTTTCAAATTATACATTTTACGTAAGTAGGAGAGTGGGTGGTTCATATCTTATTTAAAAGAAATTGCAATAATATTCACGTAAAAGATAGCTTTTGGTTTATTTACAGCCTGTAATTTTACCGAAGCCGAAATTGAGTCCAGTTTTTCCGAGCCTGGTGGCAAGCAACCTTTTTAATTCATAATTAAGTAACGTTTTTGGAAAATTAAACATGTCTAAATTTATTTTACCCATTGTGTACTAGTGTACTGTATGAAAATTCAACTGTCAGTTAACAAATTAAGTAAAATAAAATATTAATGAATAAATTAAATCAAATATAAAGTTTAATTACGTTGTAGCAGTGGTTTGGCTGCACTGAATCAATGAAGTTATCCTATTGCTCATTTTTAGAACATATACCTGTGCAAAATTGATGAACATTTTATTACTTCCTTCCTATTAATTAAAAACTAGAAACTACTATAATATGACATAATTGAAAAGAATTTTAAGATATTCCAATATTAAAAATATAGCACAGAAAATACTTAAACTGGAATGTAATACTTTGTTTCTAGAAAGAAAAGCTGATAAAATAAAGTTTAGACTTTAACAATTGCTATTAAAGAGCCCACCTAGGCTAAACAAACTGATGACTACAAAGAAATAAAAGCTTTTTGCCATATTGTTCAAATAATTTTCATTCATGTATCAGAACTGCCCACCTTTCAAAAGCCATACTAATATATCTTTGTTTAATATAAGTTTTGCTAGGACATTCTGTGTTAGACATTGTACTTTGTTATACATTTAGTTTTTTATTGGTTTAGGTGAGAAAGAAAAATGCAGTATGTACGTAATTAAACTATGAACACTCAGAAGATCAACCTTATATTAAGAGAAAATTTTTAATGAAATTTTTGATATTATTTATTTCTAAGGGAAGGCGCACAGAAGGTGTGACTAATACAATAAAATAATTTAATAAAGGACTGTGATACAGTAGAAATTGTCAGTAGAGAATGGTGAAAGTAAAAGAGAATTTATTTAGTTTCAAATATTAGATTAAAACCTGAGCCACTCTTTTTCTAATACTTACTGAAAACGCTTTCATTTTCCCTGCAATCTAAAGCTTTCTTTTAGAGAAATACACAGTTTTTATTATATTTATCATTTATGGTTGTTTTGTGAGAGCCACATCTTCTAGTTCCTGGAGACAGACACAAACATACAAACTTCTTTCAGTAAACACTTCATACTTTATCTAATAATTTTTGCCACATAACAACTTCTTCCACTACCTTTTATAAATTTTCTACCTTACACATTTTTCTATTCTTTTTTAAAACAGCAACAGACAAAAAATGAAAAGAAAAGTAACAACAGGAGATGGGTAAAGAAAGCCATCACCACCTTCACTATTATTATCATTGTGCTCATATTCCTACTATTCTTGTTTTACATTCATACTCATAAATATATAAGCCGTTCATATTTATATCACTGAACTCTTCCTTTGGTCGTCCTTCTTTCACTTTCAAAGTTAAACTTTATTTTGAAACTGAACATAAACACAAACAGTGCAAGTCGTGAGTCGAGAGCAAACTATAGACTATATAGACAAAGCGGAGTTAGATGTCAAAGCCAAACACGTAAAAAGAAGCTAAAAAGAAAAAAANCAAAGCGGAGTTAGATGTCAATTATACATGTTAATAGTAGTAGATATACAAGTCCAGAAGGAAAAGGAAGTTTATATCAGTGCTTCACACTCAACTCACAGCCCAGTAAACTAACTGACTTCTTTCTTTTTTCTTTATATTATTATGCCAGTTTTCTTGAGTGGTGAAACTGAAACTCATGAATAAAACATGGTCAACTTTTTCCTTTTACTTTCCCTTTTAGTAATACATATGTACATACAAGTAAGTATCATTATAAAAAGAGTATGTAAAAAACTAGTGCTCCTATTTCGTTTCTTTATTTGCTTACTCTGTTTTGCCACAAGCGAGTTTTGGGTTGCCGACTTGTTTTTCTGCCGGAACTAATAATATATTCTCTTGTTTTTCTATACGGGAAGAAAAAAAAGATAGTATGAAAGACTCGTTTACATGATGGGAGAAGAAGCAGAAGGAAAATGCTGTTATTTTACTGTAATGAATGATGAGCAGTTGTAGTATATGGTACTGTAATAGTATGACAATAATGTACAAGTTCCATCTTGCAAAACTATGCATTTATATGATGAACATTGCTTTATATTGCTTTTGCATACGATATAAATAAATAATTTTTGTATGGAGACTTAAGTATCGTCATCAGCCAGGAAATAAATTGAGAAAACCAACAAGCACCAACGAACCCTGACTTTTTCTTTACATTAAATTTAAAAGGCAAGGTAAATATGTATGTAAATGTTTGGTTAAAAATGGAAAAAGGGTATGACGGTGGTGGTAATGGTGATGGGATGCTAGGCAGAAAAGGAGGATATGAAAACAAAAAATCATATCAGAAGGGGGTAGAGGGATTACCAATGCAGGTGGTCTTTCTTTCACATGTTTGAGATTTTCAAAGAAACTTAAAATTAGAGAAATGCAGTAAAAGAAATGATTCTTTCTCCAAATACACAGGTACGCACTTATAAATATGTACATATGCGCTTACTGTACGCTGATTCCCCTTTGAAGCCTTACTTTAGAAGCATGTTGAAGTTAAAGTTTATGAGAAGTTGTATGAATATGGCAAATTTAATAATATTATTTAATGCCATAGAATATTCAGAATCCAATCATCTTTTGAATGTATCCATTCCATTTGCACGGTGATTCAATCAGAATAGGACTGCTTGCTTCGTGCACTCACCCACTTTCTCCATATTATAAAAAGGATTTAGAAGGGAATCTTTCACTTCGTTTTTATATAAATTATTGACTGACGGATTTTCTCCGGGTAGCAAAAGAAATGAAATTTTTAGTAAACTTGTCTCCTCGTTTTCCCCTTTTCTTCTCATAAGGATGTTTCTTTTTAATATATTCATAAGAGCGGAAAGACACAAAAAGAGCTTTCTTTGTGTCTATATGAAAGTTCCACTGCCACCACCATCATCAATATCATCATCATTGTGTGAAGATGATTATTATTACTATTCATATTATATTATAACATTTGAAAAATGACAAAGATGAGTCGGAAAGAGAAATGATATGATTATGACTATCTATTACGGGCAATGACAGTATCATTTGCTTCATTTCACAGGGTTCCATTTGCAACTTACCTCATATGTATTCCTATCTCTATTTTCCATTAAAATATTTTTGATAGTTACAAAAAAGTGACAGTAACAAAGCAAGTTCTTACTTTTTCCGTTTTCAGTTTTGCATGTATACAAAAACGCATTAGCAGCATAGGACCTGGTGTATTTTCGCCTAAAGAAGACTACATATATTGTTACCGTTATGAACGTGGAAGACATGCAAACGTGACAATTGCAGTGGGGCGAAGCATCAAAATGGCTTATAGCTCCATTCCTCTCAGTTATCGGGCAGTTAAAGTGAGAATTTGCTGAAGGGAATTATTATCATAATAACAACAGACATGACATGATTCCTTCACATCATCCAAAAAGGCAGTGGCATTTCAGCTCCGTTGCTATTACGTCCGTCCATCATCACTTACTCATTCTTCCCCCAAAATGAATAGGCAGCAGACATTCATGTAGCCACAAAGCTGAAATGGAATTCAATTCCATTCATTGCTAATAACATTTCGCATAAAGTACCATCCTCTGGTGAAGGGAATAGTGCGATACGATCCTGAGTCCCGGGATCCCTGTCATCATCAAGCTGTTATGAATGGTAAAATGTGTCATTATCATGACTGAAATAGGCAGTACACAACAGCAATAACAGGAGCGAAAGTCGAAAGTGTCGAGGAATTTAAGCTCATCATCCTGAGTTAAAAGATGTTCGAGCGAGAAAGCAATACAAAATAGAATAACATGCGATGACACGATAACGCTGCTGGCTTTAGTTCTTCAGCACCCAGCACAAGCTATGTATAATGTTATGAAATCAGTTGTAATGAAAGCCCATCGGCTGACGACTTTTGTTAATGTTGTTGCCTCCCATATCAAACATTGGCAAGCGTGGTTTGTTTCGTTATTGTGAATGGATTTTAGTATATTCCGGATATTATAGTATACGCACTGGAGAGAAACTACGAGATATCACGCTGACAATGATATGGATGATCATACGTGTTTGGAGGCATATCTTTGGTTCGTTTGCTTGTAATGTGGCATTAACAAGATTGGTACTTCGACTCCATTTCACTTCCCTTTTCTCTTCTGCTAATTCTGGTTTATTACGAAGAACATAAAACTACTTAAATATTACATGGTGGATGTAATGTAGGTAACATTTGCCCATAACAAACTTGTGCGAATCCAAGTAGAGATACGTTCAACTTTGGTTTCGTTTTCGTTTCCTGATATTGCCGTTTCCAATCAAGTTTTGTGTGTGAGTGTCTTTGGGAAGAATTTTTTGTTGTTGGTTTGAGCTCAACAAAATTGGATTAATGAGAAAATTTATACTTGGTCAACGTCAAAATAGATTTTCCAGTGGATTCATTTACGAATCCCACATTGCTTTCATTTCATATCAGCAAAAATAAAAAAAGTAATAATCAAAATTGTATCCTATTAGTATTACATTGGCAGTTTCTTCTTTAGTTTGCCATGTAATGTGATACTACCCTTAAAACATTCGGAGTAGTAAACTTTTGCACCTTATAGTTTACTGTTATATCAGAACATATAAGCTACTTCTAGTACGAACATCAAAATCAAACAAGAGGAATACGGATTTTGAATCCATAATATGAAACATTATATTAGTAGGGCTCAGTGACAAGCTGAAATGGATAAACATGTTTATAATCCACAAAATTTCATCCACTTTTTCGCGCCAAATTCAAAAA
>JAHZNK010000658.1:0-14285 GCA_027744615.1 Lepidocyrtus cf. nigrosetosus NNG-2020 | reverse complement strand
AACCAATTCCTCATCATCTGCACTTTTATTTAGCTTTTACCGTCAAATAGTCATCGGTAACAATGAAAATTGTAAAAATGATAAGAAAAAATCTAGCGAGAGAAAAGTTTTTTAAATCGGTATAAACTCCTGATATGACTCTTATATAGCTTTAATGATAATAATAATAACCATAATCAAGGAGCAGAATTAGCTGTATTCTTTACGAATCTCCTTCCATGAATGTTCCGACAACAGCACAGCTGGACATGAATAAAAAGATGCCGAGATGATGATGACCAAGCAAAGAGAAACATAGAATTTAACTACACAAGTAGATATGATATGAGGACGATGATAGAGAAAATCCATATTTTAAAAATTGTACATTAAGAGAAAAATGAAGTATTGTTCCCAGTGGTGGAAAATATGTAAAAATGAAGTTTTATAAAAATCTAGATGCAATCATGTAAGATCGAAAGATGTGAATAGTGTGATAAGAGTGGTTTGCTTGACTACATGATTGATAGATAAAGTAGTTGTTGTGTTAGATCATCTCAACAATGTTCATCTTGATGAGCGCCATGAAAATGGATAGAAAACAGAAGCATGCTTTGAAAAATATCGCTAATTAGTTTAAATTCATGACATTCTTTAAAAGAGTACGGCACAACGAGCTAAAACTTTTATCCGACTAATCTTCTTTCCTAAAAATATATTTCATTTGTAATCTGCCTTTTTTAAACATTTTGTTACTACCCGAAAATTAGATTTTGTAATTTGTTTGTGATATTACGTTTGGTTTTGGTGTATAGATTGGTGAAAAGTGGGAATTCCAGGAAATACACAAACGATTTTTTTAGCAGAAAAGGATTAAAACGTTTTCAAACTTTGTGTTTGCAGTGGTTATTATTACTCCACCGAGAATTATTAAAAAACTTGTAAAAATGAATATGATTATTAAAAGTCGTCAAAGTGTTTTAAATCGCATCAGATTTTTTAGGGGAGAAGAAAAAATGTGTAGCTGTAAAAGATTAACACAATAGTTCGTTTATTATTATGGTTAGAGGAAAAGATTTCCATTTTCCATTTATATTTATATATGCGCAAGCATAAGTGGCGAGTTTGTATTAATGGGCATAATCTGGATTCATAATTTTTCTCAAAGAATGATTCTAATCTGCGCTGATTATATAAATTGGCTCGTCGTCTCCTGTGGCTTTCCGTCATTTTTTGTTCTCCCCAAGCTAATAATAGTGAATGTATTTTATGTACTTGTATATTATGTTAGATGTGGTTTGGAAGGGAAGAGGAGAGAGAATGACGATTTTTTATTCTTTGAAGTGAACATTTCTCACATTTTTGTATAAAGCTTAGATGCAGGAAAGTGGAAAATCTCATTCTATCCCGTGTGCTAATATTTTTAAATGGATACAGTAGCAGCATAAACTCAAAGAGTGTAGGATAATTAGTCACTTTCATTTAAAATTTGGTTGCTCTTGGTCCTGATTTGTTTGCTTATTATCTCATAACATTGTCCTTGTATATTCTTTATTATCATCACTACCACCATAGATTATATATGTTAGCAAAAAAAGATCATCTTCTTTCTCTGGATTTTGTTTTTGGAAGTGGATAATTTTTTAAAAAGTTTTAAATATGAAAAAGCTTTTATAGAAAAGAAAAGAGTTGACAAGAACTCATTTAAAATTGTCTTAGCGCGCAGTTGTTTCACGAAATCTTGGTTATATCAGTTTTAGCAGATTCTGTTAAAAAATGAAGAGGAACAAAAAGAGGAACGGTATTAAAAATGAAGAAAAAAGGATTGTGTTCTTGTATAAAGCTGCAAGAATAATATCAAAGTAGTCGTGGCACGGCAAAAGGCATATGGTGACATGGTCTCATCGACTATGATTCAACTAGAGCATGACATTCCATTTAGGAGGAAAGCGGAAGAATGAGGAAATCTTGTGATTTGACTTTTGAAAAAAGACTGAGAACTTTTACAAGAGAAGGAGTAATACATGAATAAGAATAATAATTATAATGAATTGACTATAAAAAGAGTTTTTTTCTTACAAATCCATCTTCCCATTCTTTCAAACTCTTTGCAATGAAGTAGATATAGTAAGAGAGAAAAGTTTGTTGCACATTTATTTGGAAACTTTTATCTCTAGTTATTTTTTTTGGTAAGAGCGTACATAATACAGTTTACTCGGCACAAATCCCACTAACTGACTCGAAGCGACCGACCCTCTATCAGGGGAGATATACGACCCAACTCACTTACATTAATGCACCTGACGATCCATTTGTCATATTGTATCCCATTCCATGGAATCAAACCGAATGCCGTCACACAAAAAAATATCCTGTAAACGATTTTTTTAGCTTTGCGTTTTTATCATTCTCTTTTTTTTCTCAAATTTTTCTTTTATTATCCGCATCAAAGAAGCAAATATTTGAGCACAAGTGTAGCACTACTGATATCGCTCAAGAGCGTGAATCAATCTTTAAAAAAGGTATATTTATGCATTATGCATACCTATATTTCTTATCATTTTCATTATTTTTGTATATACCTTCATAAGCGAAACGTTTTTTTACTGAACAGTTGCAATTTTTCTGAAAAATACGCTGGGGTTGTTGTTGGTGGAGGATAAGGTATAAAAATTCTTGTTCACATTTCATTTGATGACATTATTATTTTTTACACTCTCTAAAAGACGAGCAGTTATCTGGTAACTAAATCATCTCAAATTTTAAAGCATGTTTTCTCTGTTTTATTAATGTCAAAGGTTGTTTGGTTCAGTGGCCTGCAAATTCATGCTTATGTTTTACATTATTGGATACATCGTCATCGTCATCATCACCGTAATCATCATGGGTGATGTCAACCGGATTATAAATAAAAAATCCTTCTTTTTTCCTCCTTTTCTCTCCCTCTATTTCCCTCGTCACGCTTCTCCACAGCTTCACTTAGCCTTATAGACATATTACTATGTACCGTGTTCCTTTTTTAAAAGTTTTACTTGTGTTGTCGTCCCTCATTAATTTTGACTTTTTCTACAGGAAGAAGGAGGAGGAGGTACGATAGAATGCTTTTAAAACTATTGCTAATTCTTATCAACATTAATCTATAGATTTTCTTATTCTTATCTTATTTTTTCTCTCTAAAAAATAAAATACTCATTATTTCCATAAATACACTTTTAGCCTTGTTTATTTTGTGGCGCAGTATTTCAATTCTTCTTTTCATATTTCTAGAGACAATTTATTTATGTTCTTTGATTTCTTTGGCTTCGCCCTTTTTTCTTAAAATGAAAAGGTAAAAAAGAAAGAAATAGAGAGGAAGCCAAGTGAATATTATATTCATTTCATACTCCCATTTTTCTTAAAAGAAAACATTTCTCATTTAAAGTGAGTTGAAATGAGAGTGTGTGGCAGTTTTAATAAAATGAGTCGCTTTTTTCTTTCTTTTTTCCTCAACACACACAGGGCTCAGCCACATCTCTCATTTTTTCTTAAAAAATGTGTTCTTTCAGTTGCAAGAGCAAAACAGCAAACCTCGCGAGAATCAGTAGAAATGTGTCACTGTGAGCGACGGAAGGAAGACAGAAAGACAGTTTCTCTCCGTCCCGATCTTGTTCTTCGACAGAATAGAAATTTATAATAATGAGTAGATAGGTGAAAAGGTTACTAATGCTGTTTAAACCTGAAAACACTTTAGAAAGACCTCAATCTTATTGCAAAACAAACTAATCCATGCAAGGATTTACAATCTGTAAACTTTCCTTTATCCATGTGGTTTCATCTTGTCGTTCTTTACTTTCCTGGAATGACAGAAATGTAAATCCTCTAAACAACAATATATCCCAAGGAAAGATAAATGCGTTTTAAAAATGTAGCATAACTGCCATCAAACGATACAGATAAAAATAATTATTAGACAGAAAGTTGTCTTTGATTTTTGTTGCTTTAAAAATATGATTCCTAAATCAGAATAGAAAATTTATCTTCTTTATTTTTTAAAAAAAACTCAGCAGATGCAGCAAAATAATAAGCATATTATTATTGCGTTTCCGCTTATAAAGAATATAAAGTGGCTCAACCCTATGCTATTTTAAATGATGAGAACGGCCCAAGAAGATCGTTTGTAATTTGGGCTTCTCCTTTTTTCTTAGGCGTCTTGCATACCTACAAGAGATTTGAATTTTTGTCAAGTGAGTAGAAAAATTGAAATGTATCAGAGAAAGACAGGGAAAATCAGTGGGGAACACACACAAACCCTCTGATTTTTCAAACTTCTGTTCTGGTTTCTTCTGATATTTGAGGAATCTTAATTCGTATGGGAAATAGAGATTCCTGATATTTCATGACAGCATCGTCGTCGTATCGTGATCATCATGCATCTTCTTAATTTAAAAAAATGTCTGGTGCATCAGTTGAATGAAAAAAATGGTTGCTTTCTTCCTTGGTGAAAAATGTTCACATATGTGTAAAAAGTAGTTAAAGAAAATAATACAGTGGACTTTAAGAATTTCAAACAAGGATACTGCCAAAACAAAAGGATTAAAATGTCAACAGAATGATTCTTTTAGCCAAGGAGCCAAATTAAATGTTAAAGGGCAGTCAGTCAGTAATTCCTTTTTCATAGAATCTAATTTTGATGTCCTTCCTTTTAGCTGCGTCGTCATTTCTCACATTTAATTAACTTTGATGAGATTTCTTAATTTTTAAGTATTAATTTACCGTTTTTAAAAACATTTCTCATATAACCGACAAGTTATTTTTTCAAAATGTTGTCTTTTGATTGTTTATCAATAAGAAAGAGGAATCAATACGAGCTTTGAAGTTAAAATGCGGTCTTTAAAGGAAGGATCTTAATAAAGTCATCATTAGTGCGAGAGAAAATCAGTGAAAGACGGAGGGAACAGATGTAAACTGATGCTTTTTGTTTAGATTGAGAAGGCAGAATATCACGGTCTCTTCTTCTTGTCTGATCCACGTTGACATTCAAATCGGTATTCTGGTTTTTTTAAAAGGCGCTTCCTCCACTAAAAAGCGCACACATAAAACAAATATCATCCATATCTGTACAGAAATTTTTATAAGTGTGTATGCATGTGTAAATATCTCCCATTATTTCAATTTATGGGTCTAATAATAAACTTTTCCTCCGATTTTTTCCTTTTCGCTTCATCTCATCCGTCTGTCTGCACTTACTCAATAATAAATAAGTGAAGTGTTTGCACCGTCCCCAAAAAATCTAAACTAAATCTAGTCCAGAGTAGACTTGAAAACAACGAAAAAGGGGAAGTAAATGAATGTAGTAATTGAGCGCTATATAGATCTTCCTCAATTTAAAACTGTGATCAATGTGATGATGATGATGACAAGGATGCTTATGGAAGCTGTGTTGTGGGAAGAAAGGATGGCAATAGCATATTTCACAATCACAATATGCATCACATCACAACTTATTCACATTTCCTTTGATGAGTGTAGTAATTGTATCGAGAAAGAGAAAAAAGACAAGAACTCACAAAAAAAAAAGGATTGGTTTGGTTGTGGAGGAAGAAGAGAAGCGCAATAATACGAGCATGCACTTAAAAACCGCGTTTTTTATCATCCGTTTTTATTTCTTTTAAATTGACTATGAAAGAAAGAGGAAATGGATAATGAAATGGAAAATGAATATAGATTCGTTTCACTACTCTCATCAACATCATCATCATCACTCAAAAAACTACCCCATTTAAATACACATAAAAGTAGAAATTATCAGTGAGTGAGCTGCTTTTTGCTGCTCCTGTTTCTCTCTCTTTGTTCTTCCTTCTCTGTTGTTGTTTTTTGAAAGCGGAATTGGATGAAAATTAGATGTAAAAAGTCTTTAAGCAAACGAATTTTTTAAAATCTTTCCCTCTTCTTCATGTGATTAAATCCGGTAATTTAAATTCTTCATCGACAATGATAATTAAGGATAATAGAAAGAGAAGAATGTGACTAATGCTAATTCAAAATGAGAACTTATTTCATGGTTTTTTTGCAGAAAATTTAAAAAAATAACTCTAAATCTTTTGTTTTTTCCATTTCCTTTTGTTTCTTTAGATGATGTTACCAGAAAACATGGCTTCCTTTTTGGCTGCTATGCAAGAATCAGTCGTGTCCGCTGCAGCCGCCGCCGCTGCTGCTAATCAAAATTCCGCTGAAGGAGGATCTGTTATACCCCGCTCTGTTGTTGTCAACGGGGTCAGTAGTAATAGTAGTGGGGATGGAAACAATGCGAGCAATAAAGTTGGAAAAGGCAGCAGTATTACAGGAAATGAGAACAGTTCATCTGGAACAAGTAATGAGAATAATAGCATTAACAACAACAACAACGCTTCTTCCTCATCTGCATCTTCTACCCCAAATCCAACTCAAATGATGCAACATCTTCAACATCCTCGCCCTCCCAGCTCAAGCCCAACTCTTCTCAATCATCAACTCAATCAGCCGCAATTACATCAACATCATCAACCATTGAACTTTGCTAACATTAATAGCTTGGTTCAGCAACCTTTGGTGAGTTCTGGAAGTCTCACCTAATCGATCCAATATACCTTCACCTTTGGCTCCAGCAAAAAGTCCTGGACCTAGGATTATGGGCAATCATCGTGGCACATCCCTCTTTGGCAGTAGCGCAGCCAACGTACTACTAAAATCAGCCAAAACTAGATCATCAGGTACACATGACAAATTACCTTTCTTTTTTTGCTTATTTGATACAAAAGTTTTTCAGAGCTGTTATTGCATTGAAATTCAGAAATTGCAAGCTTTTCTTATTGAAGAAAATTAGTCTTTATCTATTAAACTATTTACAAAATTACATAAATTGGGCAAGCAACATTTTACATAAAAATGCTCATGCAACAATCCAATTCCAAAATTGTTCAAATCGACAAACTAACTTGTTATCCTCCGGTGTTGTATGTGAACGGTCAATACTTTGAACAAAAGATTTAAAATGATGTTCCCATTGTATTCACGTTTTCTTTGTAAAATGGATTTTTATACATTCCACGTTTTGACTGCTTGCTTTGTACTCTAGCATTCCACTTTTATACAACTTTGTATCAAAATATTATAGAATTGACAGAGCTCTTTAAGAATTTATCGTTTCGTAATTGTTAAAAATTGGTTTTCCCCTTTNATACATTCCACGTTTTGACTGCTTGCTTTGTACTCTAGCATTCCACTTTTATACAACTTTGTATCAAAATATTATAGAATTGACAGAGCTCTTTAAGAATTTATCGTTTCGTAATTGTTAAAAATTGGTTTTCCCCTTTTATTAAGAATTTGAACTTTTTCCTTTTAATATTTACTTATATACTTGACCAGTTAGTTATTTTCCTTAAAAACCCTTTCAAAGAAAAGACGATGAATAAAAAGACACCAAAAAAGTTGATATAAAAGTATCCAATTCCAATATTTTCCCATGAATCGTCGTCTCCAGTTTTATATTAAATTTATGAGTTTAGCCAATTCAATTTTAGGAAATAGATTAGGAGACATGTACAAAACAACAAAAATTGAAAAAGTTTTTTTACCTCCCCATTTCCCCTTTCCCTAACCCGTTTCATCATTATCAAAAATGGAAGATAAACAATATTATTACTTTTTATATAAAAAATGGACTTGAAAATTGAATGAAAAAAAGTTTAGTCACAAAGAACCCTGCATTTACACAATGATCAGGAGAAATGAAATGGGCACAAAAACACAATTCTTTTTTTCAAAGAAGGAAGAAGAGGAACGAAACCCGTTCCTATTGTCCTTCTCTTTGCGTTTTGGAACATTCACAATTCATAACAACAAAAATCCATCCATAGAAAGTCTTTCCATCCGTTTTTTTTGGTTATTTTCCCTATTTTCTTTATTCATGTAATACAGGATGGTATGTATAAATATATGTAAAATATTTTTATTTAACCCTTTGAAACCTTTTTTTGTTATTTAGTATTGCACACATCATCATCATTTTCAGAAGCTACCACTTTTCTTCCTGTAAAATATGAAAATGGTGCAGTTTTTTAAGCAATAAGCTTACCATATATACCCCATCATCATCATCATCGTTACCTTTGACTCAGCTGAATTTTTTAATCGGAATAAACGCATTTTATTTCAAACCTTTCTTGTAATTGTAATAATCATCTTGATCATCATATGAAGCAGCAATAATAATAATAAAAATGCTGGAATGACGAGTCACCACCATCATCATCCAATTCAATAAGAAAATTTTTAATGCTCTCCTTCATAATTTTGCTGTTGATGATAAAATAAGGATTGTACATATTACACAATTACAAATTCTCTTAATGTCAGGTATAGATGGATGAGAGTTTACGAGAATGAAGAAAAAATCCGATTCATATATTTACTCAGTTTTCTGTATTTGGAGGAATTATATTCTGACGTTTCCTCTGTAAATAAAGTAGATTTTTTATTATTTTATTTATAAAAAGGGTCTTATCACTTATTCCTTGAATAGTCTGTCTCTCGCTCTTCTTTGATTCGATTCATCATACAAAGAGATGTACCTGATGTAATGCAATGAAGTATAGTGACATTTTAAAGAACATCAAACCAATACTGTTCCCACTTTCCCACTGATCTCCACGCATTCGGATTTAATGGAAAATTTTTAATAGAAAAAAGTCCTACTTATGAGCTGCTGTTGTTGATGGAACATACGGGATATGGGGATTTATTATTTTTTAACCTTAAACTTGAAAACTTAAAAATTTATACAGATGGATAAAAAATTTTGTATGGTGTGCACTTTGCTTTTTTTATAAGTATTACCAGCTGCTGTTCATGCCATTTCCATGTTTTGGTGATTAAATATTTACCCCTTTGAAATTCTATTCCCCCATTTACCTCCATCAGCATTCAATAAGCGTCGTCATATTTTTTGTTCATATAAACCCCATTTTTTCATTAAAGGGTTAAAAAATCTCTCCGCTTACATGTTATAAAATTCTTCTTTTTCTATATTTACCCCTTTGAAATTCTATTCCCCCATTTACCTCCATCAGCATTCAATAAGCGTCGTCATATTTTTTTGTTCATATAAACCCCATTTTTTCATTAAAGGGTTAAAAAATCTCTCTGCTTACATGTTATAAAATTCTTCTTTTTCTTCTTCATCATCATCCTCCTCATATGGTACTTACTTTAGCCAGAGAGAAATCCCTACAAAAAAGGGCTTTTGTGTAAGTATCCGTCAAATATGTAATGATGGGAGAGAGAAAGAGCGAAAGAGTAGTGGCATCCATAAAAAATCCATGAGACCTTCCTATTTCTCCATCCATCCTTCTTTTTTAACCCTCAAAATTTCCGTTGACACTCAAGTTTTCCCAACAAGAAAAGCTTTAGCGTTTTTTACCTCTTCTTTTTTCTTGTATTTGTTCGATTAAAAAAGAAGAAGGAAGGAAAAAGAAATGTGTGGACGAGGAAGAGAGAGAGAGAGAAGTGCTCACATTCAAAGATTGGATTAGGATGACCAGGTAAAGTAAGAGGAGAAGAAGAAGGATGCATCCTTTCCTTTTATATGGGAACTTAAATGATTATTTTTTCGTCAATTCATACAACAGTATCTAAAGTTTCATGATTTACATTAAAATGGTGCAATGATGCTGCTACTCCTTTGGCCCCAAAACCTTTTCATGTGTTTCATCAAAAAATTTCACAGATAAAGTTGATTCGATAGGTAAAAGATAATGATGAATGATGAAGTAACTTGACTGGAAGGAGTTTTTATCTTTTTTTACACAAAACAAAAAACTCCATTGTTTAACTCTTTAAAGTTTTAACCCTTTTCTATTATTGATTTTATCCTTCAATCTTTTTGTTAAAATCACTATTTTTAAACCAAAAAAAACTTTATAAAGAAATCGAAAGTTTGAGATTTTAATGGATGAAGATGGAGTAGAAGGAATAAAAAGACTTCTTCTTCGTCTTTTTTTCTGACAATAACACACGGAAAGTGGAAAAAGCACTTGTACTTGTATTTTTTCTCCGTTCCCATCATTAAATAAAGCAATTTCTAATAATCATTCTCACATTTCTCTTTTAAAGAAACTTGGAAAAGTAAATAAATGAAAAAGTATCCGAATAGTTTTTTTGGTAAAGGGTTGAACTTGAAAATGAAAAGAAAATACGAAACGAACTAAAGAGGGGTAAGGCTCAAAGAATTAAATTCTCTGTTTTCTGTGCTGATGATGTAAAAACAGTACACGTAAAAGAAGGTTTTTAAATTCAGAATTGAAAATCAGTTTTGGAAAGAGTTGGGAATAAAAAATGATGAAGAAGAAGAGCAAAAAAAGAGAGAATTGATACGGCCCTGATGATATGGCGAGATGGACTCAAGAATCGCATTGTGAGAGAGACTGTAAAAAATGAAACGAAAATAAAAATAGTTTCTGAAGGATGATTGATGATTTTTCGGGTGGATTGTCATTTGCACAATGGGGTTTCCATCATCTTCTTCAGCTTATATGTCTGTGTAAAAAAGTTCGATTCAGCAGCAGCAACAGCATCGATGTATATGCCATCGCCATCCCATAAACTGGACGAATCGATCATGAAAAGATGAATACTGCATTATTCATTAAAAAACTTTGCATTTGTATGTATAAAACGAATTTGATGATAGTGATGATGATGAATCTTTACCAATGTATTTTAAAATCGTTCTTCATAGCATAGGACAATGATAGCAATATGTAAGTAATAATAATCAAAGTTTTAAATCTTTCAATAAATGCTCATTCTCAATCCATAACCCGAAAAATTCCACTCCCAACTTAAATTATTATGCCTCGGGTAAAAATAGCTCACTTCACTCATTTTTCCATCCATCTTCTATGCTGTATGAATCGATTTATTAGTTATTTATTTTTTAAAAAATCTTGAATACAAGAAGTACCGAAAGGGTGAAAAAGAAAGAAGAAAAGTCGAATGGGAAAAAGTAAAAAATGAATTCCAAAATTAATACTTATAAACACAATCATGATTGAACGGATCCGGTGTAGTATTAGTATTAAAAGAGAGGTAAAAGTTTCTTCCACTTTTGTGGAAAAAGTGATTAAATGGCTCTCTCCTCTTCTGCAATCTCCCATGCATTATATTGAATTAAATATTTCCCTGGTATATTATTGTGTTAATTCAATCAAGCTGACGTCATGTTGAACATAAAGTTTACTCAAAACAAACCAAAACTACTAATAATCCGGATTTCCACACTCGAAAATTTTTACACCTACTTCACAAGCACAATGCAAAGAGCTCGGATCAATCAAATAATAGAAAGGTATCATTATTTCATATTGGCTGCTCCGGCTTATAACATCTCCCTAAAAACTTTAAAAATACTACAAAAATAGGTATCAAAATCAATCTCTCTGAGAGTGAGCGAAAGAGCTCCTTTTTGTACCTCTTTACCCATTCCTGGTAAGTATGCATAGGTAATAAATAATAACATGGTAAAAAAGTAAATGGTAAATTGTGAACTGATGAGGGAATGAGTAATAAATAATGAGGGGTTCTTGCCTTAGAGAATAAGAGAGTACAGAAGCTGAATATAATTTGTTTTGGGAGTACTTTAGTACTTATCATCATACCAAGATCGCCGATCGTCATCATCATCAACAACATCGTTTTCATCACTATTATAGGGAAATTGTATAGCACGTCGGATAATTGTACGATATACTCAAAAAGGTCCTTGAAACCTGAAGTATGGTAATAATAATTTGTATTATTTTCACCATACAAACATCCAAGTTTGATGAGTTAAGGATTAGTGAGACGCCTTCAGACAATAGGTTTGTTTTCCACATTTTTGAACTTTCGCTTTTCCTGTTTTATAATAAAAAATGGGAAAAAGGGATTCATTATTTAATACTTTTGTAAGCAAAAGTGAGAGGAAGGAAAAGGTTACAGTTTAATAATATTGTGGTGATGACGGAATAAACCTGCTTATTTTTTCTGCATTTTTCACACTTTTCAAAAGAAAAAAGGTCCCCTTTCCCTTTCTCTCACACAAGCTATTTTCGGTGGTTTCAGTAAAAGTGTAAAAAAGAGTTTTATGCATGTTTGTTTACTGCAAGCGGTGGTAATGATAGTGGTGTCATAACCATTTAGTAGCAACACTCATTAACAATGATCTACCAAACCTTCGTATTGACAGGAAAATAAGGGTTATGTGAAAAGATACAAATGGAATGTTACATTAAAACTTTGATGAAACTTTCACAGGTCGTCGGATGTAATCGAAGTAAAAAATGTATTGAAGAGTTAATGAAGTGAGCAGATTTTTTTACATTTCACATGACCAGTAATAATGACGGATTGGTTTGATTGCAGGTCGTAGTCCGACTGGCCGTGGTCTCACAGCTTTTCCCGTGATACGAGAAGGTCTTCTTGGGAAAGGGTCTGGACCTGGTTTCCTTTTTTAAAAATCTTTTTCGCTTGCTAATTATTCAATTCGTTATATTAGTTTACCGGATAACTTGAAATAGCTTCAAGCTAATTTTTTGGGGTGATGATCATGAACTTTTCATTCATTCAGCTATTTATTTCTCTAAATGATTTCAGGTACTCTCCAATGGATGATTGTTCTGATCGATTCCTCAACTGTCAACATAACAGAAAGCAGACACATTACCATTGCCTCAAAGTAAGGAAATTTTATATTTTGCTGCTTACACGATTAGTACAAAATATAAAAAAACAAATGATACATATAGACTCCTACAATTTTGATTGTTTTTTATTTCTTTTAAATTAATATTATTCTTCTACTTTCTATTTTTCCTTCTTCATTTGATAATAAACTACGTTCGCTTCTGCTTTTTTCATTCGTTTGACCCAAAGGCAGGGCGTGCACAAAATGGTGACGGTGGTGGACATTAGATAGCTTACCTACAAACAAATTAGCATTTGTCACGTAATTTTTTTTACCTTAAAAATAAATTACATCATTTCATGAATAATTTGTATCAGTAATAAGTCCTTTATCTTTCTTTATGATCTGGTAATAATAGACTATACGCAATCGGCTCTCAATTTTTATTACCCTTTACAATTCTTTCAATAATAGTACCAAAACGCTAACACATTTAACAAACGACTATTATTGACAAGGGAGACCGTTATGTAAATAAGCGCATGTTTAAGGAGACTAAAAGTGAGCAGAGGGAGACGAATTGATTGCTTCGAAAATTTATTTATTGAAGCGCAACAGTTTTAGTGGCAAAAAGTAGCGTATACCTATATAACCTACAAATGACTTCTGTCTTGTATCATAAATTAAGATCCGCCATGCAAGAGTCTTTTGCTCGGTTAAAGGAAGCTTGCAAAATTGACTTGAAAAAAGAGGCAAAAACGGCTAAAGTAGTTTGGGAGAGCCATACGAAATGGCAAGAAAATAGCACACAAAGTAAATAAATACATATCATCATTTACTTAACGATTCGATCAAATTAAAAGTGGCATATTAAGCTACAGTTTAATAAAAAATGAATGAAAAGGCATATAAAAAGGGTCAGAACATTTTATAGCATTGTTGTTGAATTCAAATTAGCTAAATTCTCGCCTTCTATGAAAGAATGATAAAAATTTGAATAGCCAAAAGCCTATTATTTCTTTATCAAATCAAATCAATATTGATTTACAATGTAAACTGATATAAATCATTGTCAATCTTCGTATAATAATAATCATAATAATAATGATAAAATTGCACAAAATGGTAAAAGAAGAAAGAACAAGGTGTGATATGAATTGATAATAATAATAAAGTCAAACATCAAAACAAGATTTTTTCTTTTATGATGTGATTTGAGAAAATGCGAAACATTTGAAAAAAATGACATTAATTATGTCGATGTCGATAGTAAGCAAAAAGTGGTCAGTCTGTTTTTATTATCCCAATTGAAAGGCTATGGCTATCCCAACAAAATATTTATGATTATGCCTGAAAAATAATTTCCTTTTTATTCTGTTCACTATTACGATTATAAAAAAGATGCTTGATATAATTGTTTAACTTGCTTTACGATAGTAGCGGTTTTGTATAACTTGCTACTGCAACATTGTGTGGAAAAAGTAGTTTGCAAATGTAAAAAAGGAAATCACTTGAAATGTAGAGCATTTTAATAAAAATGATAATTAGTTTGTTTTATTTTGATGCTGGTTTGGTGAAGTAGCCAACTAGATCAAATTTCTTTTTCATTCTATCTGATTCACTT
>JAHZNK010000657.1:0-12623 GCA_027744615.1 Lepidocyrtus cf. nigrosetosus NNG-2020 | reverse complement strand
TAAACAAGGCCTTGGTATTTGTTGTGTAAATATAAATGGCTAATAAATGAAATGGTTCGTTGACTCGAACTACATGTCAAGGCTTATAACAATTCATGAGTAAGCATCCCCAACATCATCATCAACTTTGCCACCACCATAATTTTATTTTTATTTTCTGCCTTGTACAAATATATTATATTGAAGCAAAAGGATCGTTGCGGTTGTGAATGCACAAAAATTTTAGGCATGAACAGAAATAGAAAAAGATGGAATAGGGAAGAGAAATGAAGGAATTCGAAGAGAAAGGGAAAGAACATATAATGTAACTTCTATTGTCATTGTTTAAGTGAAACTAATACTGCTACTGCTTATAATCATTTGATGATTACGTGGAATTCAATGATTATAAAAGAAATCAGAAAATCAAGTAGAATAACAGAAATTCTAACCTAACAAATTTAAAAATAGCCATCATATAGTAGCTTGTGTCTACAAAAAATTGTGAGGCAATAAAGAAAATCAGTTTGTGAGAAGAAGATAGATGTCGATGATGCTAGGCATAATTATATATTTTTACTTTCCATCATAGAAAAAAATTATGTACAGAATAGGAGCGGTAACGAGAAGTAAGCAACACAGACAATGGAGAAAAAGATTTTTTCATTGTCTGTAAAAGTCGCAAGTTTAAACGCACATAACTGTTGGGGAGAAAAGGACTGAAAATGCGAAAAAAACAAGAAAGAACAGTACAGCAGAAAAATAAACTACATAGTAAGCATCAGAGATTCATTACACCCATTTCCCCTTTCTAGTAGTTTTCATTTACTACTTGTCGTGAGAGAAATCTCTTTATTTCCCGTGTTCTGACAACTAATTTTTTAAGTCACTCAAGATTCTATGAAACCATTTTCGTTTCGTGTCTCCATCTTTCGTAAACATCAAGCTCCACAATTATAAATGACAATAATGATAATGTTAACATTAAAAAAGAATCATTTTAGCATATGATTTTGAGTTCAAGTTCTTATTTTTTAGCTTAAATGACTTTAAATTAGAAAACACCTACACAAAGGTTGAGTCCTATGCAAAAAAACTCTATTTGTGAAAATTCTTGCAAACAGCAGTGCCAATTTGGAAAAACTAATTTTAAAAAGGAAATTGGATTAAACAATATCCAAAGACAATTAAAGAGGATAAGGACAGTACTTAAGTGAGTGTTAGTCAAGTGGATCCTTTCTCTTTCCTTTTCATGATTTTTTATATTATCTCATGGTCCCGCAAAACACGAAATACAGTTTAAATTATTTTTGATCTCCAACAAGACATATATCATTTCTACAGTACACACAGTGTTGATCTGCTTTTTCTATAATAAAAATAATTTTCCCTTTTAGCACTTTTTGTTAACTTTAAAAGTTAAAACTTTCTCCTTACTTATAAAGCAGTCACATGTACAAAAATAAAAATTGAGTAAAATCCCATCCCACTTATTTACAACGATACATCAAACTATAAGCCCTGTCTCTATTTACAAGGATACATCAAACTATAAGCCCTGTCTCGAGGCTTACACGATAAGAGTGTCCAATGCCCTGAAGTGTAGATCCGAAAAGTTTTCACAAGTGTAGCTTTAGTCAGTCAAGCCCTACTATGACCGACCAGGCAACCACCTCACCTCTGCCATCCGTGCCATCACCTGAAAAAAGTCAAGCAGATCAAAATGTTTTCCTTTTCGCCTCATCGCCCTACAAATACATGGCCACCTACAGACTTCCTTTTTTAACTAAGCTAGTGAGAGAGAGAAAAGCAAGTATACATAGCTTATTATTGATGACGACGTTTGAGACAGGGAGAGTGTTTGAGTGAGTGCTGGAGTCGGTTGGAGTATATGGCAAGTACGGAATAGATACAGACAAGTCTTTTATTAATCCCTCTCTAGATGAATGAGAGGGGGAACTTTGGCTCATCAGTTTAAAAGGAGAGAATTTAACGTTATACTGTTCTCGGTTTCTTACACTAGTTTTTCTCCCTTTTTTCTCTCTCATGTTTACTTTAAAGAGAGAGCGAAAACAAGACTATTTGCACTTGATAGAGAGAAAAGCGAAGACTTTTTAGCTGAAGCGTAAGAAAATAANATTTGCACTTGATAGAGAGAAAAGCGAAGACTTTTTAGCTGAAGCGTAAGAAAATAAGTAGAAATACATTTGCTCTTCCTCTTGTCTTCATCCACCCAGCCATCAGTCTAAACAAAGTTATGGAAACCCAACGAAAAGAAGGGTTTGACTGTGGTACTCCCACTTAACTTATATCGCACTGGTAACAGCTTTATATTCTTTACCTAACTCCCGCCAACCACTGTCATCAAAATCGTTGTCGTCATTATTGCCGTCAATTCCAATTCCGACCTACTCACTTTCACTTATTTTACTACCTCTATTTTACCAGCAACAACTGTTTGAGAACAGCCAAACATCCTACTTTGCTTTTATTTATTTTTTAAATAGCTATATGAAATTTACTCACATTTCCAAGCAAAGATAGAAAAGAGTGAAAACAGTATTTCAGAGTGGGATTAGATGTGATATGCTTCTTACTTCCCTTGAGCGAGGATTTAAGTGAAATCTTACAATAATAGACCAATGGCATGAAATAAGTATTTCTTTGGAAAGAAGTCATCTAATATAAAGTTGAGAGAAAGACGAAAAACGATCTAGATGGAATAGGAAAGTGAAAATATAATATGTGGGAAGTTATTATAATAGAGTGGACAAAGCTGTTATTGTAGCGAAAACTCTGTCTTTTGTCAAAAGTTTACGTTAAGGCTGGTTGAGTATCACATTTCCATTTATTCCATTCCAGTTATTTAGTTTTCGCTCTTCAACTCAAAAGCTTACTTCCATACACATCAGTAAACTTTCCAGGATAAATACTATCATCTTCTCTTCTTCATATCACGATCTCTTCTCATTTCACGTCTTTACTTTTCTGCCTTCTCTCCCACTTTTCTTTACGCTTTACGTTGGAAAAATAAAATTAAATTGTACTTTGAAAAGCTTTTACGCAATATGTTACTTTACAGAAAAAGATTATAAATATTTTTACTTTGTGTGGTATAAATACAACCACACAAGTTTAATTTTAATGCAAAATTCTTGCAAACTTTTACTCTTTGCATAAGTTACATATTACATGAAATCGCATAAAATACATTCCATTAAATCGTTTTCAAATCTCTACTGAAAATAGTTTCCTTTTGAAAACCCCCACGCTGGTGTTGTAAAACATAAATGCATTAAATGGCTAGAGCAGGTGACTCCAGTCTAATGTAAGCACTACATGATGCTTGCTTATAATGTGTATCCTATTTAAATATTCAAGAGCTAGTAGCACTTTGTGGAAAGTCCTGTCAATTAATTATCCAAATTTTTTCCACCTGTCATCATCTAGTATGTGTATATTATTATACATATCTAAATTTCGTCAAATGGGTTTCAGTACATATTTACCAATGTATATGAATTGAACTGAATACCTTCACTTCCAATATGCCTCCTGCTGCTGTTGTTGTTCATCCACATACATTAATTCTATTCACGTTACAGGGGCTGCGTGAGCAAAGAAGACAATTTTCCTTTTTCACAATTTTGCTTTCTTCTTCAACTTACCAAACTTTACCCTTTTCTCAAAATCTAATGCTAATCTGTGTAAGTTGGTTAAATATTTAGTAAAAAAAGATTGTAGAGAAAGGCAGTGAAATGGAAATAAGAAGAAGAAAAGTATAAGGAAAAACTTTATTTTAGATCCTTGCACCAGACCGGGTTGAATTCTACCACCGCATTGAATTAAAACAGTTTTATAGATATAATACTCCATGTAGAATACTATTTACTCAATACTAATGGTTCTTTTTGGATCTAAAAAGTTCCTAATATTTTTCTTGTTTTCCCATAGGAATTTATGCTGTTCCGGTGTTTACCTAGAGGATTTCGTTTTCCATCCATCTATACTACAAATACTTACACAAAAACTTTTCCTCTTTCAATCCAATCCATGATAGAGCAGAAAGGCAAAAAAGGAAAGGCATTAAAACGATTCAAAGTAGCAGAGTAGTATGGGGAAATGACTGTGGCTGGATGTCGCTGTCGTTGTGGCTGCATACTTTGGTGAAAGATGGTTTTCCCGAGGACTCTGCTGTTCCTCCCGTTTTGCTGCTGCCACTGCTCCCTGGGTGAATAAATCGTAAAAGAATGAAAGTAGAACCTGTCAACAGTTTTAAATTGAGGAGGAAAGGAAACAGCTGGTGCCTTATTAGAATGAGCACGAACCAAACTATTTCACCAAACAAAGAGGAACTTGAGGGAGAAAGGAAGATGACCGATTGGTTGGATATAGCATGACCTGAAATGAAAACTGGCGATACTGCTGAATCGAGCCTCACTATACACCTTATCCTTCTGGAACTCTGCAATGTTGGCTGGCATCTTATTTCACCGAGAAGAACAACTTTCAAGCTAATCTGCCTAGACGCATAATATTTGAAAAAGGAAACAGGTCTTGCCTTGGAGCAGGTTGCTTATGGTTGGGTTCCCCCATTAAAGAAAATTCCTTTTCCTTCCACAGAAACTATGTGTATCGGGTAAGAAGATCGTATTAAAAATGTTTACTATCTGTAATTTATTGCTTTCATGAGAGAAACGGGCGATGGGCTATTGCTTTAAGCTTTGCGTAGTTGTACTAGAACGAAATATATTATTATTTTGCTTGAAATTTCTTTTATGTAACAACTTTCCTAATGGCAAGAATTACTAGCAAAGAACATGTTCCTGGAAGCGATATTCTAATCAATGTATATCCTTCACAGTTAGATGCACTTTTATGGGCTTCTTTTTAATATTTTGCAAAGATCAATTTAATCTAAAAACTTTTTACATTTTTATCATTGCTTCATAAATTTTAGTATTTGCGCGTATAATTTAAAGGTTTCATTCTTTATAAAATGACACAAACAAAAAGATAGAGCATCACACTTGAATTTACCATTATCTCCAAACATCCTTAAGATACTCGCATTACTATAAGCTGAACAGAATTAATTACACTTTAAGTACGTTAGTCGGCTCGTCAGTTCAATTTAAATACGGTAAGTCAGTTTCACATGACATCTGGCAGGAAAACACGTCGGGACGAAAAGTTATGCCCGTTTTCATAGATTAATCTCAACCAGTAAATGAAATCGGCCCTATCGTCGGTTATATTGTTGTAGCATAAAAGTTTGATCATACCAATAACATTGAACTATCTAGCTCAAATGCTTCCTTATATGCTTTCTGACTGTCATTATGCTTTTAAATTCCAACGTAAAACGGCATACAATATGGAATTCTATTCATATACACGTGATTTATTTTTTGCTGGAATTACTGTCCATATATTTTAATAATATACATATAGTACATATCTATTTTATTTCTTTGCGGTGTCTCATACATCATACCACCTTTACTTCTTATTTCCATTATTTTTTGTATTTTTCCTCACACAAGACAACATTAATATTAATATAAAGAAAAACCCGAGGAAGGTAGCCAAACCCAAAGCGCCGGAATGCTTATTTATTTGGCAAGCTCAATGCGTCCTTACATGATCTGCTAGTTTTGCAGACACTCCTCAGCAGCTTCTTTTATGCAATACATAAACTAGGAGAAAGCAAGGGAAGCAATGTAGTGAAAGAAGGAAAGTAGAATCATATTTCATTACACGAACCACTGCGCCATCATGAGAGGAAAGCATGAAAGTTGTGGGCTCCACTTTCCATAAAAAACCGATTTCATCCAGCTGGAGAGAATAAAGGGAGGGGTAGAATTATGGACTTTCCCATGCAGCGATTTAAACGAGTAACATCCCATATAGTAAGTTTCGCTCTCAGCCAAGCATATAAGCATACATGCATTAATAAATAACGATCCCTTTATATCATAATAATGTAATAATGTGTTGTATTGTTATCTTTTATACACCATTTTTAATATTATGCTGAGTTATTTTGTGTGTTGACGTTGACAAAGCTTCCAAATACCTCAAGACATTCACGAAGCAATGAAAAGTAAATATTGAAATGAAACCCAAATGAATTCATTCTAAATATAAGTTTAATGATAGTTCAAACATGTTAAATAGAAGCTAGGGTTAGTTTTAGTTTCAACACAAGTTCAAACATTTTGTAAATTACTACCAAGATAAAAGTACTGCTCGGATTCAAAATAGAGCAAATCTCTTAAAATTGGCTGAGCTAACTAAATCAAAAATGCTATTTGTAGGCTTTTACCATTACTATCACAAATATTGATAGCCAATCGATTTATCACTGAGAAAATAATTTCCTTTTTGTCCTTATCATATCATCCATCACTTCATTCATCTCAATTTATATCAATCAATATCAATTTCATGAAAACAAGATTACATAGATAGAAAGAGCGAGCTTTTCTCACTCTTTATCTATCTAAATGAATGAGAAAGCGAACATCACCAAATCATTTCATCAATCCCTCATCATCATCAACTCTACACAACCAATGTCTCCATCACCACTGCCAGCACATAATAAAAACAAGAAACTTTTATTTGTTACATTGTTTCAGTCTTAATGAATATTATCAATCTGACAAAGGAGAACACGATTCCAAATTGCACTAAAATAAGAGCGTAAATTTGAAATAGGAACAAGTTTGTTGCATTCTGTTGTCACATTCCACATTTTTTTTAAATATCTATTTTCTGTTTAAGTGTAACGCATGGCTTAAACATTTTTTGTTAAAATTACAGTTTTCTTTAGTTTATATATACAAATGAAAAAAGATACAGCTTTAGTGTTGCGGTTTCTCGTTTATTTAAAAATTGTACAATCATTCTTTTGATACACCTCATAGTTCAATGCTATCAGGCTTGATGCAAGAGAGTTTAAAGAAAATGTGAAAAAAGGTTTATCTCTATCATAAAAGCAAGTCACAAGTTACAAAAATAATCATACATCTTTTTCTTTCTGTTGTAATCTTCATCATTTTCGTAAAAGTTCAGATTAGGAAGTCTCTTTCTGCCACGGCACAGCGAGTAACAAATAATAACACCTGTCGAACAGATCCTCGTCTCCTTTTTGCTTGTCATGATCTCATTTTTTCGCTACTCTCCATTTCCTCGTCACACAATCATCTCGAAAAACTGAAGCTCTAAGAACACACAAAAGTAGTGTGACGATGATGTGAGATGTGGTGCACAGTTTTTGATATTGATTCATTCACTCATTCCTATTATACTTCAGTCTCCTTTCAACTTGTCTCATCAACTTAGAAAAGCAGAGCACTGCGGTGCAATGTCTTCTCATGTCTCTTTTTTAAGAAGACCAAGTACGGGGATAAAAATTGAAGTTGAGTTGTGTGACGATGGCAATGATTAAGGGGAAAAGAAAGGGCTCCTCTTTTCTAACTTGATTTGATTCGTTCGTCGTTCACTTACTCATTTCTTGTGACTGAACAACATCAGAAGAAAAAAGCATGACGACTACTTTTCATGTCCTCCCCAAAGACAATCTCTTATCTTCAATTTTTTATTCTTCACACCACCATCACTACCATTACGATTGCGGTGGTGGCTATTCTCTTTACAGCTTAGCAGAGAATCTTTCTCATTCTTCACATCATCACATTAACTTGCATTATGGAAACAATCTCAAAGGGAATCTTACGTCAGTCACTCATTTCATTTAATATGCATGTATTAACAACGTTGTCCTGTCTTGTTTTTTGTGTTTCTTGCTTCTCTGAACCTACTATGATGAATAGAGAAAAACTACCTAATTTTAAGAAAAAATTGGAATTGGGCATGAATTCACCAGAGTTTCTTTTAGAGAAACACAAAAACTCAAGCATATTATTATTTTTATTATCGTTGCCACTACTGCATTAACATCCCTTTCATTCGACAAAAGACTCAACCTGCCAGCAAAAGGCAAGCAGAAGGTAGCAGTAAATAGAGAGCCAACAATAAAAATAAAAAGCATTTCTTCAACGGTTTTTATTAAGAAAAGAAAAGCAGAAATGATGGTGGCGATAATGCGGATAATGATGATTCTCTCAGGAAAGAAGATCGTGATGTATTCTTCTCTTAAATACCTTCACAAAAGCCAAGAAAAAATCTCTTCACGGCGAATTCTAAAGCAGATTGGAAAAGAGACAATGCATATTAAAAAAGTAAATTCATAGTGAGAAAAATAAAAATCATCATCATGATCATCATCACCATTACTAAATTAATGTAAGGAGAAGGCTTTTTTGTTCTTTATTCTCATGAAATCAGCCCCTTCTTTCTATAAAACTATTCAGCGTAGCAGTAAAAATTTTTGTACCACGTAGGTAAATGTACTGCTAATGATGTAGAATGGAGATTCACGGATGGTTGATAACACATTAAATCGTGAAGATTTTTTCAGACAAGATGGATGAGAATGATGTGATGCGTTAGAGCGCAGTCTGCGAGAGCGTCATCTGACAGAATATAGCAAAATATAAGAGTTGGTGACGGTGGATGTGGCAGAGACAACAAACGCAGCACAACCACCTTATCTAAATCATATAGTACTTTTCAAGTGAGGAAAATGTTAATGTCTTATCGAATTTATATAAGACAAAAACATAAGAGGACAAATAATGTTTCTTCCATGTTACACTTAACTTGCTTCTGTTTAAACAAAATATATATCTTTCATCTACAGTTGTTTCTTAATTTATGTACCACCTGCATAGTTTTTTCCACGCTTTTACTAAAAGAAACTTTTAGGGGTATATTAGGTTTAAGCTTGGCCTGAGAAATGTTTCAACAGGAAGAAAAGCCACAGCAATCAAAATTTTCTTCCTTTTTGATATACTTTTTTTTATTTTGCAATAGCTTTTGCTACTGGGAATGAATGTATGAATGTGTGTTTGCTCTGCACTGCATGACTGACATGGCAAATGAAATTGAGAGAGTAAAAAGGCTTATCTCCTAAATAAAAACGTAGGGAATCAAAGTCTCAGTGGTGTTTAGCGTTGTTTTTTGGATTCCGTTTTTCTCGCCCTCTTCATCGTTCCTTTCTCTTTTGTCTATTGTGTGTGTCCTCCTGCGGCGTACCCAAAATCCATGTCGTTTATACGTGCTGACTCTTGTCTTGACTACTGGCGCTTCTTTTCTCTTCTCCATGTACGTAGGTAGAATATACCCCTAATATAAGCGATTGCGTGGAGATCGTTAACGAAAGTGAATTTTGTTAGAAAAGAGAGAAGGAATGTCACTGGCACAGTGTACAGAACTGGAAGATAAATGCCCTGAAAGTTTAGCTAGCAGTTCATTTTAGATCCATCAAGAAAAAAGAGCACAGATCCCAGCATCACGTAATATTACATCTTAGAGGGTAAATAGTTCCAGCTTTACATATGATGTTGATAAAACTACTTTGAGAGAGAAAGAACAAGAGGAATAAGGGAAATGGGATTTTGCATTTCCCTTCTCCTATTTCTCATCATCATCCTCTCTATCTCTGCCTTTTTCACGGAGTATTAAGCAGCAACAAGGAAGAGAATAGTGGATTCCATTACTTTCTATGTTTAGGCAACATCTAAACATTTCTCATGTTTCCCTAAAGAGCTAAGAACCCGACGGTAAAAATAAAGAAGGGAAAGAGATTGAAAGAGAGGACAAGGCAAAGTAGTGTAATAATGTGTCGTCGTTTTTCTCATTTCATCTTTTTTCCAAAAGAGTTTGTCCATCTCTTTCAGGTCAAACCGATTCTTGTGTGGAAGAAAGAAAAAGTGTACCCTAAAAAACGCAAACACACTCTGCCAAAAGTTTTGTGGGTGTAAATACGTAAGAGCTTTGAAAATGGAAAGTGGCAATGTAGAAAACTACTTTCATTTTATGTGAAAGGACTCGACTCACCCTTAACATTATCGACCGGTGGTCGATGTTGATCGTTAACCTTTTTCGCTTTCCTTCCCAAACACTCGCTTAGTCATTCTCTCTGCCTCGTTTTCTGAAAGTGAGAAGGCCATTAAAACGGGTGGAAGTTGTTGGAGATGTATATTAATGGGACTACCCAAGTAAAGACAAACAAAATCGAACACAAGTTTACACACATGTTCTATAAAATTTAACAAATTTCTAAAAAAAATGTAGTAAGAAAGATGTACTATTTGCTCACAATTTTACAACTAATTTAGATTAGATAATATATTTATTCAATTATTTTAGCTAATTTAAATTATTATTTTGTCGAAAAGATTTAAAACAAAAAAAACATCAATAAAACAAACACTCAAAGCTCGTGTTTGTATTTATTCTGTATTTGAATCTATATACATTGTGATGCAGCACGGCCCAGACTTTCTCTGAATGAAATATGATAATATTGTATTACAGAACAAATAGTAACTGTTGGCTGCTCTCTTTTTCTTATTGTCCATTAACTCTTCAAAACCTCGAACTTTATCTCCTTGATTTTTCTTTCCATTGCGCATTCAAATCTCCAGTATGGGATTTCACCACTTGTGCAACCCTCTCTTGTTACCAATTGCGCACTTTGTAAAAAATCTTTATTTGGTTATTTAAATGTACATGCGACAATGAGAAATTGCTTAAAATCTGTTTATTTTCATTCACAGTGCTTTATACTAGCGAGGGAAAGAGTTTACCTAAAAATGAGCAAAAAACAAAAGGAGGGAACGTTTCCGCCTTTCTTGTGTTTCCATTTTTGACTATCGAACTTCAGAAAATGAACAAACCAAGGAAAGGAAGTACACCTCACTTTTTAGTGGTAAACGCAGCTTTAATTTTATTCATAGACTGAGGGTTACCCTATTTGAGGCTCAGCTGCCACATGCTCTTTTTTACCTTTCTCTCTGTGGGTGTAAACAAGAAAAATAGAGAAAACTCTTGAACTTTACAAGTGAATGCTATTATACAGTATTCTATGTTTCTTCAAATCCGATTCAAACATAAACTTGTTATGATCCCCTTTCCCTTTTGCTTCTCTTCCGTCTCATGCGCTTTGTCACATTTACATATCTACAATTTATAATATTGTCTACCATTCCACATAAAAGATTAAATTGATCGGGATTGTTATCACGGAAATGTGAGTGCAGATATTATTTACTGTATCTTAAGAAACATTAGTCTTTTCTTTTCCTCTGAAAAAATCCCGCAGCACGTCATTATTTTTATTTATGCTATTTTTCTTAGAGAAAGCATGAAGTATTGCTTTAGTTTTCTTTTTAGTGAGTACAATGTGACAGAAGCATTCCATTACTTACGTAGACTCTCCTTTCTTAAAAATGAGAAAAAAAAAGAAAAATACTTTTGTTCTTGCTTGTCTGTTTGCCCATTTTATGCTTGATACTATTGTGACATTTGTTGTCAAGCCGAGCTTTTTACTGCTTTTCATATTCCATCCTCACAAAATGTTTTTGCTAGTATCCATTTAATTTCATAAAAAGCAACCTATACAATCTTTCTTTTGTTGTTGTCAATCGTCAATATTTCAGGCAGCATTTAGCATTCCACTAGATGTCTAAAAATCTGAATACCTACATTTTCTGTAGCATTTTTACCCAAAGTCTAAATGTTTCATTTTTTAATCGTCGGGAAAGCATCCAAATATTTTTAATTTTAGTATCAGAGTTCAACATCACTATCTGTATACCGCAGCAATTTATGCCTGCGCAAATTTATAGTGGAGAAATGCAGATAAAAATGGCAATAAAGACAGTATCACAGATAATATGAGAGAAAAATGTAGTTGTAAACATGGATATCATGCTGAGAGATCAAATGCATAATGTTAAAAAGAAAATACCCAAAATAAAACTTTTCATTTATTCAATGGAAAATAAAATTGCTTCAATTCTTTCAAAAACATGCCGCATATTATTTTTGTAACTTATCGTTCTAGTCAATAATTTCATTACGTTGATGATGGGTTTTTAATACATACTAGTACACTTTTGCTATTCCAATATAACTTTTAGACAAAAAATGAAGTTAGGAAACTATATTTATAGTGCTTTGAAAACCAAAACCTTTAGTTTTCAAAATGGTTATATTAAAAATGGTGTAGCTTTTTTGCAAGCCTAATTTTTTGTAGGAAAGTAATAACACAATCGCAAAAACACTATTTCCCCATCCTAAACTGCAATGCCGTTGAATTGGTATGCTGTTGTTGTTACTACGCGAGTCAATCTAATTCAAGGAAATCCCAAAGGTATTTTTAGCAAACATTGCGTTGCCGATTGTTAAGCTTGTTTTTCCCTTTTTCTTCACAGTAAACATAAAGATTGTAAGATTGATAGCAAAAGTAGCTATCCTTCTGCATATGTTTTATTTACAAATTTTCTCCTGTACTTTGTTGCGAGAGGGATAGATACAAAATGAAATAAAAAAGAGAGAGCGTGGCTAATAAGAGCGAATAATGTAATTACCGAAGAACTTGTGTAAGACAAATATGGTAATCCCTAGTGGGGCAAAGTCCTATTTATTTTTACTCTTTTTACATCATTTGATAAAGAAAAAAATAGAAACAGTATTAATATTGGGGAAGAAACTCTTATTAAATTAGG